>ML332946.1:0-33621 GCA_005239505.1 Nicotiana paniculata | reverse complement strand
AACTTGAAACTCAAACTTCAGGACCAAGTGTCCTTAACTTTTGAACTAGAAACTCAAACTTCAGGACCAAGTGCCTTAACTTTTCAACTTGAAACTTAAACTTCAGGACCTAGTGTCCTTAACTTTTGAACATGGAAATCAAAGTTCAGGACCAAGTGTCCTTAACTTTTCAACTTGAAACTCAAACTTCAGGACCATGTGTCCTTAAGTTTTCAACTTGAAAATCAAACTTCAGGACCATGTGTCCTCAACTTTTCAACTTGAAACTCAAACTTCAGGACCATGTGTACTTAAGTGTTTTACTTGAAAATCAAACTTCAGGACCTAGTGTCCTTAACTTTTGAACATGGAAATCAAAGTTCAGGACCAAGTGTCCTTAACTTTTCAACTTGAAACTCAAACTTCAGGACCATGTGTCCTTAAGTTTTCAACTTGAAAATCAAACTTCAGGACCTAGTGTCCTTAATTAGGAAATGAGGACTAAATTCTAATTTTCATATTTTCAAAATTTTCAGGGGACAAATTGATATATATGCTGATGATAATAGTGTGAGGAAGAATCCATACAAATTGTATCAGCTAAAAATCAGTAGCAAAATGTTCTTCCTTGAGCTTTCAGATAGTAACTTTGTACTTGATGATAAGGTTTGATAATTCGCAAGGAATTTATTTTCTTTATTCTTAATTTACTATTTTTTAATTATTTTATGACTGATGGATTTGTTTTATATTTTTCTTTTTTATGAAGCATATTGACATTGACCTATATTATTTGAGAAAGAAGGAATGCTACCACCCTCGCGATCATCCTTTTCGTTGCACAACTACATATATAGTTTTTGATAACTATATGCTACAGATATATAAGGAATTCAATGAACATGTTACAAATATCTTTTGGTGTGGTGATAATCAATTGGTTCTGACACCATATGTGTGGGGTGACAATCGTAGATGTGGAATTGCTTGGACAGAGGTTGACAAAATCTTTGTTCCATGTCGGCTTCCTTCAGAAGAAGATAATGATGTGACACATTTTTTGTTGGGGGTATTGGATTTGAATGAGAAAAATATTGATGTGTATGATTCCATATATAGTGAGCCATATGAGGCAGGAATGAAGCACATTGAAATGTATGCACGCGTGATCCCCAACTTGCTAAAGTTCTCACAGTTTTAGAAAAATCACAAGTCTTTTGGAAATGCATTCAACAAATTTGATATTCAGTGGCAAATATCACCACACCAAACTGGATTGTACGTGTTGTTATTTGTTATATAATTTATATGTACTTTAGATTTATTGTTTAATATACTCCAAATCTTACATTTTTCATAGGACTGATTGTGGTGCATTCCTAATCAAATATGTGGAGTTGTTGATGATGGGAAAGGATGTGGAGAAATTCCAACCTGAAGACATAAAAGACTTTAGAAAAGAACTTGCAGCAAATCTTTGGGCACATGGAGAATGGAAAAGAAATTCTGGTTATGATACATCACCAGAAAATGTTGGCGACGACTATGATAGTGAAAATGAAACTTGTTGTCCGAAGGAGTTGTAGTTAGTTGTAAAGAAACTTAGTTATAGTTGATTTTTTGTAAAGAATCCATATGAATTCTAAAATTTCTTGTAAATTTTTCAAAAGTAAATTTTATTTTGTTTGCATAGCATAATTTTTTGTCACAGCTATGCAAAATTACAATTTCAGAAGTAATATGAAGGCACATGTTTTTAATCTCTTTGTTTCTGTCAAGTATTGATTTGTCTATTTTCAAATTCAAAGTTAAAGACCAAGTGTCCTTAACTTTTGAACCTGTAAGTCGAAGTTAAGGACTGCGTGTCCTATACTTTTAAACTTTGAACTCAAAGTTAAGGACTTCCTGTCCTTAACTTTTAAACCTGTAAGTGGAAGTTAAGGACTGCCTGTCCTTAACTTTTAAACTTGAAAGTTTAAGTTAAGAACTGCATGTCCTTAAATTTTGAACTTGTTAGTCTAAGTTGTCCTTAACTTTTGAACTTGTAAGTGGAAGTTAAGGACTTCCTGTCCTTAGCTTCTGAACTTGAAAGTTAAAGTTAAGGACTGCCTGTCCTTAACTTTTAAACATGTAAGTCGAAGTTAAGGACTGCTCGTCCTTAACTTATAAACCTATAAGTGGAAGTTAAGGACTCCCTGTCCTTAACTTCTGAACTTGAAAGTCAAAGTGATTTATGACTTGTGGGGGCGGGTGGTCCGAGATTCGGAAGTGTTTAGAGTGCTATGGGAACACTTGGTTCCTTAAGGTTGGCCTTTAAGGCCAATGTTTGACTTCGGTCAACATTTCTGGTAAATAACCCCGGAATTGAGTTTCAACGGTTCCGGTAGCTTTGTATGATGATTTCGGACTTGGGCGTATGTTCAAAATAGGTTTTGGATGAAGTGGGAGCGTTTCGGCGCCCAATATTGAAATAAGAAGTTCCTTAAGTTCCTATTGTGGTTTGGGACGTGTTTTTGTGTTATCGAGGTCTGAACGGAATTTCGAGACCGAGAATAGTTCCGTTATGTCATTTATGACTTTCCTACAAAATTTGGTGTCATTCCGAATAACATAGGTCGGTTCAGCACGTTGTTAGCGAAGTCAAGAAAACTTAAAGTTCCTAAGTTTGGTTCTAGGGGTTTTGAGGTGTGATTTTGAGTTTTAGCGTTGTTTTGGGTGTTTCGAAGGCTCGAGCAAGTCCGTATTATGATTTGGGACTTGTTGGTATATTTGGACGGGGGCTAAGGTGGGCCCAGGTGCCTCCCTGACACCACACGAGGCCAAAAACTAGCTGAAATAGTTGTTGGTGCACCTGTTCTGGTGTGACCGCAGGTGCGGTTGCCCAGTCGCAGGTGCGACCCCAAGTGGATAGGACGTTTCTCGCAGGTCGGTCTCCACTCCGCAGGTGCGGGCCCAAACTCCCTCGTCCATTTCCGCAGGTGCGAGACCACAGGTGCGGTCCTAGAGCCGCAGGTGCAGAAAACCCTGTTTAGACTATGTGTTTTTATACACGGGATTCAACTCATTTTCCTTATCTCCTTCTTCTTCCATGGGGCCATTTCCACCATTTAAGAGGGGAAAACGACTTGGTTATTGAAGGTAAGTAAATTCTACTCTAATACTTGTTTCATGCATGAATTCCTAGTTAAGTTTAATCACATAATTAGTGAAAAATCAAGAAATTGGGTAGTAACCTAGGGCTTTCGGTAATTTGAGAATTTACTCGTGAATTAGCTATGAAATCAAGTAAAAATCGTATATTAATGATCCTTAGGCTACGGGTGAGTGTTTCCTTCGAGAATTTTTAGAATCCGAGCATGCGGGCCTGGGGTTGGATTTTAGAATTTCTTCAAGAATGGTGAGTTTGGCTAAGTAATAGGAGAATTCCCTGCTTTGAATATAAATTGACATATTTGTACAACATTTGGTTAGTTTCGAGTCCGTGGGTGTCAAGTTTAGTGTTTCGGGCGCATTCTTGACCCGGGGAGTAGGTGCGACGCGAGGTGAGTCTCCTTTATAACCTTGTAAGGGGAAACTTCCCCCCTAGGTGATTTAAATGCTATATGTGATAACTGTGGGGGCTACGTACGTACAAGGTGACGAGAGTCCGTACGTAGCGGCTATTATTGTTATGTTCGGGTAGCTAGGCTTACACCATGTTTTATGTTTTCCTTGAAATGTATTATATTCTTAGTGAGTTAATGTTATATGCGGCTTGTTTTCCTGAGATCATGGGATTTAAGTAATTTTTAAGGAATTTTTCACTAAAAGTAATTGATAAATAATAAATGTGTGGATTGTGTGTGCATGTGACCGCTTTGCAATTTACATTTTGCGAGCGGAGTGTTGTGTCCCCCACTCTCATGGGAGAGGGTCGTACGCCATGGCGAGATTGCAAGATGTATACTTACTATGGTTCAGGTCGTTCAACCCTCGGCAGTGCACAGATATGATCATTATGATGGCTCAGGCCGGTTGTCCTTATCCTGTATGTGCATGTTAAATTGTTAAGAATTATGTTATGGATTTTAAGTGTTCAGATAAATTTTTAAAGGAAAGAAAAGAATAATGAGATAGAAATTGTATATTTACTTTCAGTATTTATTTGAATTACTGTTATTCTAAATGTTTACTACTTTTATCATCCTTGTTCGCCTGTTACTGATATTATATATTGCTAATCATTTTATTGGACCTTAGTCAGTGTCAAGTCGACCTCACGTCACTACCTCTTCGAGGTTAGGTGGGATACTCACTGGGTACATATTTGTTTATGTACTCATGCTACACTCTATACTTAATTGTACAGGTTCTGAGGCTGGTGCATCTGGTTATCAGACCGGAGCTCGATTCTGATCTTAGTCTGACCCGACTTCACGGTGAGCTGCTTCTCCTGACGATCCTCGGCATCACCTTGGAGTTTTCTTTTGCTTATTTCCTGTCTATTCCTTTCAAACAGTGGGATTGTATATTATGTTTTGTATATTCTGTTAGTATGCCCTTAGGACTTGTGACACTAGTTCCTGGCACATACGTAATTGTTATTTTGGTTTACGGGTCTGTATATATATATATTGGCTCATTCCTCTTCATGACTGTTTTGATTTAAACTGGCTATTTATCCTTGTCAAGTCTTGTTTTAACTTTAAAAAAAACTGAGTATATTTTAAAGTGTTTAATCTAACAAGAAGGAACCTTTAGTAAATTAAGAGTCGGCTTGCCTGACCCCGCTGTTGGGCGCCATCACGACCTCAGTTAGGATTTTGGGTCGTGACAACATGGTATGAGAGCACTAGGTTCACATAGGTCTCACATGTCATGGGCAAGCCTAGTAGAGTCTTGCGGATTGGTATGGAAACATCTGTACTTATCTTCGGGAGACTATAGGGTGTTAGGGAAACCTCTCCTTATTTTTATTCTATCGTGCAGTCAATGGTTTACTAAATTTCATACTTCTATTCTCTCACAGGTCGTGAGGACGCGTGCATCCGATGTTCCAGACCCGGGAGGGGCCGCTACCCCCATTGTTTGAGGCCGTGGCAGAGGCCGAGGGAGGGCACCGGCCCGAGGTAGGGGATGAGGGTGTTCCCGAGCTATTCCAGTCATACCACCACTAGAGGAACCTACTATAGAGGAGCAGGGTGAGGTGCCCCTAGCAGGTCCTGCTCTAGTGGACTTTATGACGGTGCCAGGATTCCAGGAGATCATGGGCCGTATGATGCGGTTCATGGACACTATGTCTCAGGATGGTTTATTTCCAGTGGATCCTACCACATCCCAGGCAGGAGGGGGAGCCCAGACCCCTACTGCCCAGGCTGTAGACCAGACAACAACACTTCATCATACCCCGGGTACACTGCCCATGGGTGGGGCCCAGCCTGTAGCAGCAACACCTGAGCCCAGACCAGCTGCGGACGACGATCCGCAGAAGTTATTGGATAGATGGACTCGGTTGCACCCTCCAGTATTCGGGGGTGAGCGGGGAGAGGATGCCCATGACTTTATTGATAGGTGCAGGGACAGACTGCTCAACATGAGGATACTGGATTCCCATGGAGTGGACTTCACTACCTTCCAGCTAGAGGGTAGAGCTCGCAGATGGTGGCAGTCCTACATTCTCAGCAGGCCAGCAGATTCTCCTCCTATCACCGGGGAGCAGTTCACTCAGATGTTTCTAGACAGGTATATCCCACCCTCTGAGAAGGAAGAGCTGCGATATCAGTTTGAGCAGTTGTAGCAGGGACAGATGTCAGTGACAGATTATGAGGCTAGATTCTCAGATTTGTCTCGCCACACACTTATGATATTGCCTACCGATGCTGAGAGAGTGCAGAGATTTGTAGCAGGGTTTCACTCCGGTATTAGGGACAACATGGCCCGAGAGGTGGAGATGGGGACTCCCTATCAGCTGGTGGTCAAGATAGCTCATCGGATTGAGGGCTATCGATTGAGAGGCAAAGAGCAGGGTCAGTAGGACAAGAGGGCCAGATTCTCCAGGGATTTCAGAGGTGCCCCAGTTAGGGGTAGAGGTCAGTTCAGTAGAGGTCAGCCCACCAGGATCCATATTCAGCACCCCTACCACCTCCCCGAGGTGTTCCAGTGAGGGCTCATTTCAGCGCCATGCCAGAGCATTCCTACCGCCCTCCATCTATTCAGAGTTCACCCAGTGGTTATCCTAGTTATCCGGGATTCCCTAGTCCCTACTTCGGTGCTATGCCAGAGAGTGCACATCGCTCTCCCACCATTCAGGTTTTCTCTTCGGGGCAGCAGGTTATGATACCTGGAGGGTGTTATGAGTGTGGAGATCCAGGTCATATGAAGAGGCATTGTCCCAGGCTTCGGGGAAAAGCGGTACAACAAGGTTTTCAGCCTATGGGTTCAACACCAGTAGTGAGGCCCCCTAGAGGTGGGGACAGGTCGGCCGGGGTCATCCTAGAGGTGGAGGCCAGTCAGGGGGAGGTCAGCCAGCTTCTGTTCATTCTGTCGGGGCTCAGTCTTCCGGTGCTCCAGCTAGATTCTATGTTATCCCGGCCAGATCAGATGCAGTGGCCTCAGACGCCGTGATCACAGGTATTATTACAATATGTGGTAGAGAGGCATCGATATTATTTGATTCAGGATCCACATATTCCTATGTTTCGGTCTTATTTTCTCATTTTTTGGATGTCCCTTGTGAGTCCTTGGGTTCTCTTATTTATGTGTCCACTCCCGTGGGCGATTCTGTGGTCATAGACCGGATTTGTCGGTCCTGTGTGATTTCATTTTGTGGGTTCGAGACTCGAGCGGATCTCTTATTGCTCGACATGGTTGATTTCGAGATTATTTTGGGCATGGATTGGCTATCTCCGTATCATGCCTGCTAGATTTCCATTCCAAGATAGTTACTTAGCCATGCCCGAGTCGCCTAGGCTGGAGTGGAGAGGTTCCTCAGTTAGTACAGCCAGCCGGGTTATTTCATTCTTGAAGGCTCGACATATGGTCGAGAAGGGTTGTCTGACCTATTTTTCTTATGTGTGGGACACCACCTCCGAGTCTCCGATGATTTATTCAGTGCCAGTTGTTTGAGAGTTTGCTGATGTATTTCCTTCGGATCTTCCGGGCATGCCTCCGGATCGTGATATTGATTTCTGCATTGATTTAGCTCCAGACACCCAGCCTATATCTATTCCTCCGTACCGTATGGCTCCGAAAGAGTTGAAGAAGTTGAAGGAGCAGCTTGAGGAGTTGTTAGCTAAGGTGTTCATCAGGCCGAGTGTATCACCGTGGTGTGCTCTAGTTCTATTTGTAAAGAAGAAGGATGAGTTTATGCGGATGTGTATTGATTACTGCCAGTTGAACAAGGTCACCATTAAGAAAAAGTGTCCTTTGCCACGCATCGATGATTTGTTTGACCAGTTGCAGAGTGCTCGTGTGTTTTCTAAGATTGATTTGAGAACGGGGTATCATCAGTTGAGGATTCGGGCTTCATATGTTTCGAAGACTGCTTTTCGTACGAGATATGGCCATTATGAATTCCTGGTGATGTCCTTTGGTTTGACTAATGCTCCAGCGACATTCATGGACTTGATGAATAGGGTGTTCAGGCCGTATATTGATTCCTTTGTCATTGTCTTCATTGATGACATTTTGATTTACTCACGTAGTCTGGGGGAGCACGAGCAGCATTTGAGAGTTGTGCTCCAGAATTTGTGAGAACAAAAGTTATATGCTAAGTTCTCCAAATGTGAGTTCTGGTTGGATTCCGTGGCATTATTGAGGCATGTGGTATCCTTATAGGGTATCAAGGTTTATCCTCAGAAGATCGAGGCAGTGCAGAATTTGTCGCGTCCTACTTCAGCTACAGAGATCAGGAGCTTTTTGGGCCTAGCAGGCTATTATCGCCGATTTGTGGAGGGGTTCTCTTCTATTGCAGCTCTATTGACTAGATTGGCTCAGAAGAATGCCCATTTTCGATGGTCTGACGAGTGTGAGGCGAGCTTTCAGAAGCTCAAGACAACATTGACCTCAGCACCAGTTCTAGTATTGCCTTCCGGTTCTGGGATGTATATACTATATTCCGACGCTTCACGCGTTAGCTTGGGGTGTGTATTGATGCAGGATGTGAGAGTTATTGCTAATGCTTCGCGCCAGCTGAAGGTTCATGAGAAGAATTATCCCGTGCACTATTTGGAGTTGGCGGCGATTGTTCATGCTCTTTAGATTTGGAGGCACTACCTGTATGGAATGTCCTGTGAGGTTTCTACAGACCACCGTAGCTTGTAGCACTTGTTCAAGCAGAAGGATCTTAAGTTGAGGCAGCGCAGATGGCTTGAGTTGTTGAAGGATTATGATATCACCATTCTTTATCACTCGGGCAAGGAAAATGTGGTAGCAGATGCTTTGATCAGGAAGGCGGAGAGTATGGTAGCTTGGCTTATATTGCAGCAGAGGAGAGACCTCTAGCCTTGGACATTCAGTCCTTGTCCAATCGCCTGGTGAGATTAGAACTTTCAAAGCCTCGTCGAGTTTTAGCACATGCGGTTGCTCAGTTTTCGTTATTGGGGGAGATTAAGGCCCGGCAGTTCGATGATCCGTGTTTGGCTGAGCTACGAGAGACAGTGGCTCAGGGCAGGGCCAAGGAGGTTATTATTGGCGAGGATGGTATTCTGAGACTTCAGGGTCGCTTATGTGTTCCTAAGGTTGATGGCCTAAGGGAGAGGATTCTAGAGGAGGCATACAGTTCTCGGTATTCTGTTCATCCTAGTGCTACGAAGATGTATCGTGATTTGAAGCAGCATTACTGGTGGAGGCGAATGAAGAAGGACATTGTGGAGTATGTGACTAGGTGTCTTAATTGACAGTAGGTGAAGTATGAGCGCCAGAGGCCAGGAGGCCTACTTCAGCAGATGCCCATTCCTAAGTGGAAGTGGGAGCGCATCACTATGGACTTCGTGGTTGGGTTGCCACGGACCTTGCGGAATGTTGATGCGGTTTGGGTCATTGTGGATAGATTGACCAAATCAGTGCATTTCATTCCAGTGGCTACTACATATACTTCTGAGAGGTTGGCACAGATCTACATTCGGGAGATAGTCCGGTTGCATGGTGTGCCGGTGTCCATTATATCATATCGAGGTCCTCAGTTCACCTCGCACTTCTGGAGAGCATTGCATAATGAGACAGGTACCCAAATAGGCCTCAGCACAGCATTTCACCCTTAGACTGATGGTCAGTCGGAGCGTACAATTCAGATATTGGAGGACATGCTCAGGGCATGTGTGATGACTTCAGAGGTCAGTGGGACTAGTTCTTGCCTTTGATCGAGTTTGCTTACAATAATAGTTATCAGTCCAGCATTGAGATGGCACCATTTGAGGCTTTGTATGGTCGGCGATGTCGTTCTCCTATCGGGTGTTTTGAGCGTGGCGAGGCTAAGTTATATGGCACCGACCTGGTGAGGCATGCTTTGGAGAAAGTGAAGTTGATTCAGGAGAGGCTCCGCACAGAACAGTCCAGACAGAAGAGTTACGCGGATCAGAGGGCGCGTGATGTATCATTTATGGAGGGAGATAGGGTCCGGTTGGAAGTCTCGCCTATGAAGGGTATTATGAGGTTTGGTAAGAAGGTCAAGCTGAGCCCGAGGTTTATAGGTCCCTTCGAGGTGTTGAGGCGAGTTCGGGAGGTTGCTTATGAGCTGGCCTTGCTTCCCAGTTTATCAGGAGTTCATCCAGTTTTTCATGTATCCATGCTCCGGAGGTACCACGCCGACATCTCTCACATGGTTGATTTCAGCACTATTCAGTTGGATGAGAGGTTGGGCTACGAGGAGGAGCCAGTTGCTATTATTGATAGACAGGACCGCCAGTTGAGGTCCAAGAGAGTTTCTACCGTAAGGGTCCAGTGGAAGGGCCAACCAGTTGAGGAGGCGACCTGGGAGTCTGAGGAGGACATGCGAAGCAGATATCCACACTTATTCAGCACTTCAGGTATGATTCTAGATCCGTTCGAGGACAAACGTTTATTTAAGAGGTGGAGAATGTAATGACCCGACCACACTTATTCCCCTAAATGAAACTTTCCATAGCGGCTTATTGCGATTTATGACTTGCGGGGGCGGGTGGTCCGAGATTCGGAAGTGTTTAGAGTGCTATAGGAACACTTGGTTCCTTAAGGTTGGCCTTTAAGTCCAAGTTTGACTTCGGTCAATATTTTGGGTAAACAACCCCGGAATCGAGTTTTGACGGTTCCGGTAGCTTCGTATGATGATTTCGGACTTGAGCGTATGTTCGGAATGGGTTTTGGATGACCCAGGAGCGTTTCGGCGCCCAATATTGAAATAAGAAGTTCCCTTAAGTTCCTATTGTGGTTTGGGACGTGTTTTTGTGTTATCGAGGTCCGAATGGAATTTCGAGACCAGGAATAGTTCCGTTATGTCATTTATGACTTTCCTGCAAAATTTGGTGTCATTCTGAGTAGTATAGGTCGATTTGACACGTTGTTAGCGAAGTCAAGAAAACTTAGAGTTCCTAAGTTTTGTTCTAGGGGTTTTGAGGTGTGATTTTGAGTTTTAGCGTTGTTTTGGGTGTTCTGAAGACTCGAGCAGTCCATACTATGATTTGGGACTTGTTGGTATATTTGGACGGGGGCTCGGATGGGCCCAGGTGCCTCACGGACATGACACGAGGCCAAAAACCCGCTGAAATAGTTGCTGGTGCACCTGTTCTGGTGTGATCGCAGGTGCGGTTGCCCAGTCGCAGGAGCGGGACTGCTCCTATGGTCCCAGCCTCGCAGGTGCGACCCCCAGTGGGCAGGCCATTTCTCGCAGGTGCGGACAAAGTTCCGCAGGAGCAGAGCCGCAGGTGCGGTCTCCACTCCGCAGGTGCGGGCCCAAACTCCCTCGTCCATTTCCGCAGGTGCGAGACCGCAGGTGTAGTCCTCGAGCCGCAGGTGCGGAAACACTGTTCAGACAGTGTGTTTTTATACATGGGATTCAACTCATTTTCCTTATCTCCTTCTTCTTCCTTGGGGCGATTTCCACCATTTTAGAGGGGCAAACGACTTGGTTATTGAAGGTAAATAAATTCTACTCTAATATTAGCTTCATACATGAATTCCTAGTTAATTTTAATCACATAATTAGTGAAAAGTCAAGAAATTAGGTAGTAACCTAGGGCTTTCGATAATTTGAGAATTTACGCATGAATTAGCTATGAAATCAAGTAAAAATCGTATATTAATGATCCTTAGGATACGGGTGAGTGTTTCCTTCAAGAATTTTTAGAATCCGAGCATGCGGGCCTAGGGTTGGATTTTAGAATTTCTTCAAGAATGGTGATTTTGGCTAAGTAATAGGAGAATTACCTGCTTTGAATATAAATTGACATATTTGTACAATACTTGGCTAGTTTCGATCCGTGGGTGTCAAGTTCGGGCTTTCGGGCGCATTCTTGACCCGGGGAGTAGGTGCGACGCGAGGTGAGTCTCCTTTCTAACCTTGTAAAGGGGAACTGTCCCCTTAGGTGATTTAAATGTTATATGTGATAACTGTGGGGGCTACGTACGTACAAGGTGACGAGAGTCCGTACGTAGCGGCTATTATTGTTATGTCCGGGTAGCTAGGCTTACACCATGTTTTATGTTTTCCTTGAAATGTATTATATGCTTAGTGAGTTAATGTTATATGCGGCTTGGTTCCTGAGATCATGGGATTTAAGTAAATTTTTAAGGAATTTTTCACTAAAAGTAATTTATAAATAATAAATGTGTGGATTGTGTGTGCATGTGACCGCTTCGTAATTTACATTCCACGAGCGGAGTGTTGTTTCCTCAACTCTCATGGGAGCGGGCCGTACGCCACGGCGAGATTGAAGATATATACATACTATGGTTCGGGCCGTTCGACTCTTGGAAGTGCACAGATATGATCATTATGATGGCTCGGGCCGGTTGTCCTTATCCTGTATGCGCATGTTAAATTGTTAAGAATTCTGTTATGGATTTTGAGTGTTCAGATTAATCTTTAAAGGAAAGAAAAGAATAATGAGATAGAAATTGTATATTTACTTTCAGTATTTATTTGAATTACTGTTATTCTAAATGTTTACTGCTTTTATCATCCTTGTACGCCTGTTACTGATATTATATATTGCTAATCATTTTATTGGACCTTAGTGAGTGTCTGGTCGATCTCTCGTCACTACCTCTTCGAGGTTAGGCGGGATACTCACTGGGTACATATTTTTTTATGTACTCATGCTGCACTCTGTACTTAATTGTACAGGTTCTGAGGCTGGTGCATCTGGTTATCAGACCGGAGCTCGATTCTGATCTTAGTCTGACTCGACTTCACGGTGAGCTGCTTCTCCTGACGATCCTCGGCAGCACCTTGGAGTTTTCTTTTGCTTATTTCCTATCTATTCCTTTCAGACAGTGGGATTTTATATTATGTTTTGTATATTCTATTAGTATGCCCGTAGGACTTGTGACACTAGTTCCTGGCACACACATAATTGTTATTTTGATATATATATATATATATACCTCTTCATGAGTGTTTTGATTTAAACTGGTTATTTATCCTTGTCAAGTCATGTTTTAACTTTTAAAAAAAATTGAGTATATTTTAAAGTGTTTAATCTAATAAGAAGGAACCTTTAGTAAATTAAGATTCGGCTTGCATGACCCCGCTGTTGGGCGCCATCACGACCTCAGTTAGGATTTTGGATCGTGACAGACTGCTCGTCCCTAACTTATAAACCACTAAGTGGAAGTTAAGGACTCCCTGTCCTTAACTTCTGAACTTGAAAGTCAAAGTTAAGGACTGCATGTCCTTAACTTTTAAACATGTAAGTCAAAGTTAATGACTGCTCGTCCTTAACTTATAAACCTGTAAGTGGAAGTTAAGGACTCCCTGTCCTTAACTTCTAAACTTGAAAGTCAAAGTTAAGGATTGTCTGTCCTTAACTTCTGAACTTTGAAATCAAAAGGAAAAAAAAGAACATAAGCGGGAAGAAATTTTGAAAATTCAGACATCTGCTCAAATAAGAATAATCTAAATGAATCAAATTCATAGCAAAAGCTTAAAAGTGTCAATAAATCTACTCTTCTCTATGCTTCCTAGAAAATGGATGGACAACCGGAGAATATATACAAGTTGTTCTATTATGACCAATTCTTCTGCAACGACCACATTTGAATAATATTTTTGATGACTCGGTAACTGGAATATTCCTTTTCTTCTGCCTTCTACTTGGTGGCACTTTGAAATCTGGAGGTTTAATAATTTGTGACTTAACACTCTCTGGTACAATCCAAGAATCAGTATGTCCTACAGGATGTATTTGTCTTTCATATGTTTTCAGCCAAGATTCCTTTAAGTACCAGTGCGAGCAAAAGTTGGACTTCTTGATGTTTCTCTTCTCAATAGATGCAATTGCATGTATGCATGGTAATTCATCAAATTGAAACTGAAAACAATCACATGTTATTTTGTTTAAGTCCACCAAGAAAGTAATTCCTTCTTCTTCAACTATAGAACGCCATGAATCAACAGGGAAGATCTTCAATATTGAAAACTTATAAGTTAGTACATTATGTTAAATTATATTAAAATAAAAACCTAAACATAGAACATAATACTTACATTCAAAGTAAATGCTAAATCTATCTTTTTCTTCAATTCCTCTTCTACCCAACAAGAAACATCATAAAAAGTTCCTTCTGCTTGATTTCTTCTTTCATAAAACCAACGTTGTAGCTTCACTTGGATGAAATCCATCATTCTTAATATAGGCATCTCCCTTGCTTCTAATAGGACAGAATTCATTGACTCAACTATGTTTGTTGTGAGCATGTCATATCTTCGCCGTGGACTACAAGAACGTGCCCACCTTTCTTGATAGCATCGTAGGAAGATCAAATCTATTAAAGGACAAGAATGAATCTTTGGAATCTCAAATAGGGCATTTAATAAGATGTCAAGCTAAAGTGTTGCCAAACAAGGTCATTAGACATCAAGTGCAAGTAAAGAAGTTGTTAATTGGGAGGAAGAGCTTAAGGAAAGGATATGAGTTATAATATATGTGTTATAATTATTTTATGTCCCAAATTCATGTCCAAGAAGAGGTGGATTAGATCCCAAGAAACATCCTCTGAAGAAGGTCCAAATCAGGCCACCGTTGGACCAATTTGGCACCTAAAATGTGTCCAAACTTGCAGCCCATGAAGTTCTACATAAATCCAAGTTTTTATAGAATAAAGAGGACTTACTTGATGTCCAATAAGGGTACAATAGTCGTGCTAGATGTTGAGTGCAAGTCGGTGCCTAGTTGCTTGCAAATTTCCTTCAAGATTTCCAGATTTTCATGATTCTATCCAAGATTGGTTTGGGACATATCTCCATATATTAGGGGACTATATTTATTGTTATCCTAGTTAGTTAAGGTTGTTTTTTCCTTTTCCTAAGATTGATGGAAATACTTTCCAAGAATGACTTGGTTTTTGCTTCCTAGTATTTTCCTTTTCCTAAGGTTGTTGGACTTGTTGTCCAAAGTAGTTTAGGACTTTATTTCCTTATTTTTTAGGTAAAATTTGGTGACACCTATCTATATAAAGGGTGTATTATTTTTTTTTAGACTTAGATTATTATATACAATATCAATAAAAATTGTGAGATTTTTCTTGCACTCTTGTGTGTGGCTACTCTTGGATTTATTCTTCAACCTTCAAGACTCAACTTAAGGTGGTAAGATGAAATTCTTTCGAAATCTTATATCACTTCTACGTATTCAAGAAAGGTGATAAGTTTAGGCTTATTGTTGTTCTTGTTATTCTAAAGGGTCGGGTTTCACAATCTATTTCTTGTTTTTAAGTCTCTACCAAAGGCGATTAGTTCTTTGTTAGCTAATTGTTGTTGTTCAACTCCAAGAATAGACTTTTTGAATTCAAGAAACTCTTTCTTGAATTCAATCTATCTTTAATTTTCCGTCTTTTTTGTTTCTTTATTTTTCTTTTAGCTTCCGCGTGTTTCTTGATTTTCTTTAGTAGTTCTCGGACCCCTATCGTGTTGTTATCATTTCTGCTGGTTCTTCCATCAAGTAGTCATTAGTCTTATTATCTACTTTTTCTATATCTGACATGTAAAGATCAAATTCCTTGCGCCTGTATACTCTTGCAGCACTTTGAAAAAGTCTTATGACCTCACTTTTCACTTTCCTTCGCTTTAGGTTCTGCTCCAAATGATAGATATAAATCCCATGGTGGCTTTCAGGATATATCTTTGCAATGGAATATGCAATAGCTTGATGCATGTCTGATATAAAAATCAAATTCTCACGGCTTCCAATTGCATTGCGAAGCTCACTAAAGTACCACTCATACAAATTGTTATTTTCATATTCTGCTATTCCAAAGGCTAGTGGGAAAATTTGGTTATTTGCATCCTTTGAAACTGAAATCATTAAAACATCACGAAATTTTGACTTCAAAAAAGTTGCATCAACAACAATCACTGGTCTACAATGATTCCAACCAGCTATTGATGATCCATATGTATAAAACATATAAACAAACCTGAAAATACAGTATAAAATAAGGTTAACAGAAGTTAAGGACAGAAAGTCCTTAACTTCAACTTACAAGGTCAAAAGTTAAGGACAGGTAGTTCTGAAGTTAGACTAACAAGGTCAGAAGTTAAGGACAGGCAGTCCTTAACTTTTTGACTGCACACATAAAAGTTAAGGACATTAACTTTTTAACTGGTTAAAGACAACATGTGCTAACGTTTATAAACCAGACTAATAAACTCTTTTTTGATTGTTTACCCGTAAGTGGAAGTTAAGGACTCCCTGTCCATAACTTCTGAACTTGAAAGTCAAATGTAACGGCCCGACCGGTTATTTTGAGATCTAGCGCGTCGTTTCGCAGTTTGAGGCCGTGAGCAGCTTCGTTCAAGTATTATGACCCGAGGGCGTGGTCGGAATTGAATTTCAGGAAGTTTAGAGTTGGTTTGGAAAGAAAACTCTCATCTTAGAAGCCTTAAGTTGGAAGAATCAACTAAGATTAGAATTTTGAGTAAACGACCTCCGAATCAAGATTTGAAGGTTCCAGCAGGTTCGTATGATGATTTTGGACTTGGGCGTATGTACGGATCGGATTTTGGATAACCCGGGAGCGTTTCCGCATATATTATGGAAGTTAGCATTTTAGAAGCATTTCATAGATTTGGGCTTGAAGTGCATTTCAGTGTTGTTGGTGTCCGTTTGGGATTCCGAGTCTGGGAATAGCTTCGTATGGTGATTCTGGAGTTGGGAGCATGATCCGAAGTGAATTCGGATGTCTGGAGGACATTTTGAAGTCATTTGGCTAAAGATAGAAATTTGAAGGGTTTTGAAGAATCCGACCGGAAGTGAAAATTTTGATATCGGGGTCGGAATGCGATTCTGGAAGTGGGAGTAGGTCCGCAATGTCGAATATGACTTGTGTGTAGAATTTGAGGTCAATCGGACGTGATTTGATAAGTTTCGGCATCAGATGTAGAAGTTGACAATTTCTAAGTTCATAAAGTTTGGATTTGAGTGAGATTCATGGTTTCGATGTTGTTTGATGTGATTTGAGGCCTTGAGCAAGTCCGCATTATGTTTTAGAACAGGTTGGTATAATTGGACAGGGTCCCGGGGACTTCGGGTGGATACCGGGTGGTTAACAGATCAATATTTGAAGTTGAAGAAAGCTGAAAGTTGTTGTCATCTGGTGTGACCGCACCTGCGGGGATTTGGCCGCAGGTGCCGCTATAGCACCGCAGGTGCGAGGGATGGATGGTCTGGCTGGGAGCGCAGGTGCGATGGAATTTCCGCACCTGCGAAGATGTAGATGCGGACAGTGGTGCGCATGTGCAATTTTGGGCTGGAGTTGAGGCAGCCGCAAGTGCGGGAGATTGGTCGCACCTGCGGGAGCGCAGGTGCGGAGGTAAGACCGCAGGTGCGGAATCGAGGCTGGGCAGAATGTTCTTAAAGCATGAATTGTTGGCCATTTCTTCATTTCTTCTTTGGCTTAGGCGATCTTGGAAGGCTTCAAAGAGAGGATTTCTTCATGCAATGTCAAGATAAGTAACTCCTTCATGCTTCTAAGTTAAATACAAGATTATATGCATGGATTAGGCATGGGAATTGATTGGAAATTTGGAAAATCTTAAAGAAACCTAGAAAATGGAAATTAGATTTTTAGCCACGAATTGAGCATGAATATTTGAGTAAATTGTATATTTGAGTTAGTAACACTATGGGTAGAATATATCTTTGAAAAATTTTGGATTCCGGGCACGTGTGCCCGAGGGCATTTTGGTCATTTCATTGAGCGGAGTTGGGGCATTATATAATTTGAAATTGTTGCAAATATTAGAGTATAACGCTTGGAGGCCGGTTATGGAATTTCGGAGCGAGGTAAGTCTCCTTTCTAACTTTGTGAGGGGGAAATTGTTCCCCTAGGTGAACTAATTAAGTATGTGTTACTATCTGCGGGAGCTACGTATGCACGAGGTGACGGGAGTCCGTGCGTAGCTACTATTATGCCATGTCCGGGTAGCCTAGGACACACTAGCATGCCTTATATGTTGTACCTATGATCTTGTCTGTAATATTAGACTGCTAATATAACTGAAATTGTAATTGAATGACTAAAGAAGATTAGAGTTTATTTTCTTAAGCATCTAAAAAGAGAATTGATTTCCTTCGCGGGCAATTGTATTTCCGGATAAGGTTGTATTATTAAACATTATAAAAACTTGGCAAGTGAATTTCGAAAAAGGATTTAAATACTATTTTGTGGTTTTTAAAAGAGAAATCGGTCATTTACTTGAGTATTTGTGTTCCCGACATATTCGGGATGGATTGTTGATTGTGCATGTCTGCATGTGACCGCTTCGCAATTTACATTCCGCGAGCGGAGTGTTATTTCCCCACTCTAATGGAAGCGGGTCGTACGCCACAGCGAGATTGAAAGAAATATTATGGTTCGGGTCGTTCTACCCTTGGCAGTGCACATAGATGATTATTAAGATGACTCAGGCCGGTTGTCCTTATCCCGTATGCGCATGCTAAATTGTTGAATATTTTTCATGATTTTTGAAATGATAAGATATTTGGGGGAAAACAAAGAAGAAATTGTGGATTTATGATATTTGGGGAAAAACAAAGAGGAAATTGTTTATTTAAGATATTTTGAAAAATAATGAGAAAGTGGTAACTGTTTGTTTATTTCCAATATTTACTTGGATTCCAGTGCCTTATATATATGCAGCTTTACTACCTTTACATGCCTATCGCGTTCATCTTATATTGTTAATTAATTTGCTAGCCCTTAGTGAGTGTCTAATTCGACCTCTCGTCACTACCTCTCTGAGGTTAGGCGGGCGACTTACTGAGTACACGTTATTTTTGTATTGATGCTACACTTACTGTGCATTTTTATTGCACAGGTGCTCCCATAGCAATGTGGAGAATTCGAATACTTAGGCGAGCTGCATCATCCGGATCCGCAACTGACAGAGTCTCCCTCGTACTGTATTTACTTTCATTTTTAAACTTCCTTGTCCAATTTGTATTTCGGACAGGTTTTGTGATGATTGTATAAATTCTTAGAAATTGCTCATGTGCTTGTGACACCGGGTTCTGGGATGTGTTGGGATACTTTTGCCAAAGTGTAATATTTAAACCATTGTTTTACTTAACATAATTTCATTTAGTTAATATGAAATAAAGTGAAAGGAAATATTTTTTTTTGTTTCATAAATGTTAAAACCGGAAATTATTTTAATTAATTAATGATCAGCTTGCCTGACAATGATGTCCGACGCCATCATGACCTTAGGGATTTTGGGTCGTGACATCAAAGTTAAGGACTGCCTGTCCTTAACTTTTAAACATGTAAGTCGAAGTTAAGGACTACTCGTCCTTAACTTATAAACCTGTAAGTGGAAGTTAAGGACTCTCTGTCCTTAACTTCTGAACTTGAAAGTCAAAGTTAAGGATTGCATGTCATTAACTTTTAAACATGTAAGTTGAAGTTAAGGACTGCACGTCCTTAACTTATAAACCTGTAAGTGGAAGTTAAGGACCCCTTGTCCTTAACTTCTGAACTTGAAAGTCAAAGTTAAGGACAACACGTTCTTAACTTTTTAATTGGTTGAAGACAACATGTGCTAACGTTTATAAAACAGACTAATAAACTCTTTTTTGATTGTTTACCTGTTGTTGTCGTCTATCTTTATGTTAGTATATGTTCCCGGGTTTTTACTTCTCATCATATACAAGTATGAAGACAATAATTCATAATTCTCTTCAGGAGTTCCTCTTATTAAAGCAGAAGCATGTTGAATAGTACGTCACGCCTTGTGATAACCAATGTCTAGTGCAATTTTTGCATTTCTGCCATGACAAAAGCTGGTGTAACTTCAAACCTTGGGTCTCGAAGATTATCAATAATGTAACCACTAATCAACTTTGAAGTTGCATGCCTTTNGAGTAGAAGTTTTTTCAGCAACTTCTTCGATTACCGGTGCACTCTCTAAGACTTGAATACCCAAAGCTTGTCCGTTGTCAATCTCTAGAATGCTTTGTCCTTCAACTTGAATAGAATCAAATGTTTGAAGCACCTCTTCAGTTATTGGTTGAGCTTCAACCATATCTATTTCCATTATCTGTTGGCATTTGTTTTGATTGTCATGTTCAGTTTCTCTGTTGACATTTTCAAGGGTGCTTGTTGATCCAAAATCTCTTTCCAAAATATCAACAATGAAACGACAGCCCTTGAAGAGTGAATGAGTTTTTAGTAACTCTATACATGTGTGAAGATCTAAATCTTTGGATACAAGCATTCCCTTGCTTGTTCTCAGGTTGATATCAAACTATATCATTGCTTCAAACTTGTCTCCATCCAATTGAATAACTTCAAAGCTTTGTTTGATGATCAAGATACTTATAGTCTTCAGTCCATCTGCTATTAAATGCAACTATAATGCATATTGTTTCCATCCTGCAAGTCAAGAGCAATCCTTGTATAATTAAGAACAGGTACTGTAAGTTAAGGACTAAGTTAAAGACCAAGTGTCCTTAACTTTTGAACTTGAAATTCAAAGTTAAAGACCAAGTGTCCTTAACTTTTGAACTTGGAACCTAAAGTTCAGGACCAAGTGTCCTTAACTTTTGAATTTGAAACTCAAACTTCAGGACCAAGTGTCCTTAAGTTATGAAATTGAAACTCAAACTTTAGGACCTAGTGCCCTTAAATTTTCAATTTCAAAATTAAACTTCAGGACCTAGTGTCCTTAACTTCTCAACTTCAAAATCAAAGTTAACTTTTGAACTTGGAACCTAAAGTTCAGGACCTAGTGTACTTAAGTTTTCAACTTGAAAATCAAACTTCAGGACCTAGTGTCCTTAAGTTATGAAATTGAAACTCAAACTTCAGGACCTAGTATCCTTAACTTTTCAACTTCAAAATCAAACTTCAGGACCTAGTGTCCTTAACTTTTTAAAACAATTTTCAAAACTATGACAGTATTTCTGTAATATTCAGAAGAACAGCAAAAAAGTTAAGGACATTGTGTCCTTAACATTTTCAATTCAATTTGAAACGGGGACACCAAATCCTTAACATTATGTCCTCAATTTTTATCGGATTATTACAGGACGCGATGTCCTTAAGCTTATCAATCCAAAAATTTCAAAAAAAAAAAAATCTAATTCGTACCATTAAATTCATAGTAAAGAAATAAAAATCAACAAAAACACACAAAATCATAACTTACTGTAAATTTATGTTGATTTTTGGACGAGAATGTTGAATACTATGGTTTGAAATCGGAGCGAGAAGCTTCTGCAGTTCGCGATCACAGTCAGGTAAATCAGACGAGAAAGTTGAATACTATTGCTGCTGCTGAAGTTAATTGTGTTGATCGTTAATAAAAGCTTAGGTATAAGTTATAGCAGAAGGGTATTTTCGTCCAGTCAGGTAAAAGTTCATTAAACTAGTGGCTAAAGAATAAATACATTTAAAACACGCTCTTTAAAATAAAGACAGCTCTTATTAGTGGCTATTTGTACAGATCCCCCAATATATCTTACTTTTGGCCCAAAGTCTTGACCCAAATAAGAAAACTAAGGCTTTAAGAACCTCTTAAATAGTGTCTTGCACTAGAAACAGTGTTCCTTGTACAACTCATCTTTTCACAAATATTGGTTTCTAATATTTCTA
Organism: Nicotiana paniculata; assembly: GCA_005239505.1. NCBI lineage: Eukaryota > Viridiplantae > Streptophyta > Magnoliopsida > Solanales > Solanaceae > Nicotiana > Nicotiana paniculata. Next base: position 12,375 of record ML332946.1, on the reverse strand, counting down.
CATTGCCATTCTCCCTAGCAGTGGAATAGTCAATCTGCCTTCACTCAAAAAGAAAATGGCTTAGATTTGGCATTCCGTTTAGATATCTTCATTGTTGTCATGAAGAAAATAGTCCTCCAACTTCACTCTAAATATAATATCTGCACATACCATTAGTGGCAAAGAATAGAGATAGAACGTATTGGACATACTCTACTGACCACAAAACTGATCCTAAATCACACACGCGCACATGCAAACATATGTATGTCTGATAGCACCTACTCATCAAAGATGTAACATTACAGTTCATGTATGACAACGTTGCTGACTGATCCTGCTTGCATATCTCGACGTAAAAAGCTCCGACTTATTCCAATGAGTGCCAAAGAAGTGATATATATGGGCATGACTAGTGAAAATAGAACAAGCATCCATGTACTAAGGAAGGGCATCGGATATAACTTTCCCTGAGACAGAGTTACTATTTGGAACATACTCAAGATCCTGTACATAGAAAACATTATCGCCTTAAAAGATAAGAGAGGGAACAAAGTACGTTATATGAACGGTGAAAGATTAATATAGATACAAGAAAAACTGACTTAAGCTCTTGGATAGCGAGAGCCCCCTTTCTTCCGGAGGAACTCAGGGATCTCTACTGAACCACCTTCAAGGAAGGATGAAGGTCGCCGGTTAATCCCAAGTGTAGCATCTCCCTGTGCTAGCTGGTTTCCCTGTAACATCATAATGAACAAATTATACACGATGCCCATCAATACACAGGATTTTTATGAGCAGACACATGCAAAGAGAAGGTGAAAGAGAGGAATACCTGGACGGGCCTCCCATCACTTTCTTCTTGGCGCTTAAAACCGGTGGCAATTAGGGTTATACTGACCTGCATCATGAGAATAACGATGCGAGTGACCATGATTCAAGATGAATATCGGTCACGGGTTCAGGGAAAGAGAGTTTGAAACTAGCAAGTAGAAAGATTATGAGTAATGACAACTGAAAAGCGATACCACCCTCATGGGTGCTGTAACATTACTAGAACCTATTTATGTTTGCCTTAGAACTAACATAGATGAGTATTGGGTGTGAAAAAATAAAGACCAATTTGAAAGATGAGAGTAGGCTCAAGGAGGATCAAAAGACTGATTCTCGATTCCCTAAAGTTTGTTTTTGTTCCCCAATTTTAAACACTTGATTTACAAATTAGAAAGAAAGCCTTTCCTATACTTCGTCTATGTTTGACTTCTTACCAGATAAGCTGCTTCTTGGAAGTACTAACTTTGCATGACAAATTCTTTCAAGTTGTTCTACTGTCTGACCAATTTCTTTTACATAATTTCCTTTTTTCTTTTAAAACTGTAAGTAATATATCTTTACATAATATCAACGAATAATCTCAAAAGTAAATTCAGAATCAGACTTGTTATGCAAGTGAAATCGACTGCTAATTCTTTCTCCTAGTAAGGGAAATCAACTGTATACTATCCCTCACAGTTCAGGTTTTATAGTTGGAACTACTTTTATGCTGTTTCAAGCATTAAAAGCTTCTGATATTCAAAAGCAGGCCCATTGTAATTTTTTAACATAGAGATCTTTGCTAGTTATATTATCTTAGTGATAGGAGAAATTATGTACCTGTCCACTTAATGATGGGTCTATTACTGCTCCAAAAATGAGGTTGGCACTTGGATCAACAAGGTCATATATAACTTCAGCTGCAGCATTTACCTAGTGAAGTTCCACAAGTACATACTAGTGTATGAAAAGACTTCAAAAGTTGGATAACTAACATCATTGACAGTAAATCTACAAACATAAAATATTTTGAACGCATCCAATTAAATTTAATCTCAATACATAAATAGATTTCTGTAACCTGGAGGTTCAAAAACAATAACCGTGCACCTAAAATGGGAACACTTTGATTCCATAATTGTGAGAAACTGATCCATCTGATCATCACTATACAATAAGATAGGGATGAAATGATGATGATGATAATGTGGCTATATGACTAGATAAATAAGCAGTCATCTCTGCTGAAGAGAAGTAACAAGTACGCAAAGAGGTAGACAAGGAGCATAGGCCAGTTGATATTCTAGAGAAACAAGCCTCATGCGTCACTAAATGAAGATTCTCCCTAATTTTTTCCATTCTTAGAAAACAATCACTCAGGGAAATTAATGAAAAAAAGACTCATACCACTATTTATACATGATATGTTCAACACAGAATTTTCTTTACTAAAACCAGTAAAAACATGTTGGTGGTCTTGTCTACATTTTTGACTATGTCTCATCCTTTTTCAGGCATGAGGTGCATCCCATGGTAAATTTGGGGTTTATTTTTTTTTGGTGTGTGAGTGTGTGTGTGTGTGTGAGTGAGAGAGAGAGAGAGAGAGAGAGAGCGCAGGTAGGTACCTCAAATAATGTCAAATCGCTACCACCGGTTATATTCCACACAATTCCAGTAGCTCTCTCTATGCCAATGTCCAACAAAGGCGATTGAACGGCATTCAATGCAGCATCTCTGGCTCTGGTCTTACCTGCAATATCAGCCCAATAACATCATATCTAACCATAATACATTCTCAACAAAATAATTTCCCTGGAACAGCCTCAGTATTAAGACTAACTAATTGAGAAGTAAGAAAAAACATATGTGGCCATACATATATCTGGAACCGTGATCAACTTTTGCTCCCCGTAACCTGCTAGAACTCATAACTTCAACAGCAACAACAACAACTATGCTTCAATCTCAAGCTAGTTGGGGTCGACTGTATGGATCTTCAATATCAAGTTTGGGTCATTGATCCAAAAAAATAGATGCTCTGTTTGGGTCCATAACATTTCAATACTAACACAAGGGGTTCTCTAACATACTCTAGTAGTTATATCTCTAATACTCTGAGAAGGTTCTTTCAGATGGTTATATCTGCAATCCTACTTCTGCAGGAACTTTTTTTTTTTGGCTTCCATAAGTTACTTCTATCGGAAAATTGAGGACAAGAAGCAGCGGTACCAAACACAACCTCTACAAAATAAAGTATGAAAACAACCACTAAAATGAGTGATTTACTAGAAAATGGAAGTACAAAGTTCATGCCTATTGAATAAACATTCGCACCTCGATTTCCTTATTGCAATAAATCTTTATAAACACAAAAGATAAATTTACAACAAAATTTTGGGGCTTTATAGAGTAAATAGATGGATAACCTGAAGTTAAACTGAGATACTATCTGGCAGCCACAGATATCTATCTATTATTCCTATTACATATCACATTATCTTCTAGGGATAACTGTGAGATTTAGATCTCTGGTTAGAGAATCCTTAATTTGTTTTAAAAGACAATTATCTAGTATCAGGATGAAATGGAACCTACAGAGAGCAGAATGGATACAAAGGATTCATATAGACGAACCCAACTAGTTCAGGATTAGGCATAGTTGATTGGTATAACATCATCTGTTAGGAAAAATACAAGCTCAAACTGGATCCTGAAAACATCTGTGCAACTTAATCCTGTACACATCTTTTTTTTTTTTGTGACAAACTAAACTGATCTATTTTCAACTTGGCATATTGATGTAACGGTTGGAGCCTCAAAATATGTCAATGGTTGCACATTCGAACAAGAAGAAAGGCACTGCTGAAAAGACGTTCTATCTTGGCATTTTCATTCTTTAATATATTTCATCGATATATCTCCGTCAACAGACAACATTTGTAAAATCATACAAACACATCAATGGTGACAATGTGGCTTAACATGATGTGAAAGTTATGGGAGCATAAGTAAGTTTACGGTTAGAAAAGATGAATTTAACATATGAGGAAAAGATACTACTCCAATTATCTTCGCAAAAGATTGACTAGTAAAACATTGTAGTCTAATGTTTATCATCCACAGCTGTAAAAGACAATCGGAAGGAGAAGGTAAAAGATAAATAATTGGATTATCAGAAAGTTTTTGTTTCAATTTTCTCAACATTGCAGCCCTCTGGATTGTCAGTATGTCATTTTTCTTTAACATGACTTCTGATTATAGGTTTCATCATCGCGTAAAGCCATTTAAAGCGTTTAATTTGTTACTAATATATAAAGAAACTTCACTCAAGGAACTGCAAAGGGATTAGGAAAACAGTAAGTAAAACATGTGACTCAGTGATTCAGAATGGGGTTTGCTATTCATTTACAGAGGCTCCATTAGTCCAAATAGTGAACGGAAATAAGGAGACTGGATTTGTATGTGTTAAAGGGAAAGAGTGAGTGAAAGCACAAGTAATCTTATGATACTGTCTTATCTAGCAACAGATGGTTGTGTCATTCAATTCAAGGTTTGACAGCATATACCCTTTATCAGTAGGATCACTCTGCAGTATACCATTTGGTGAATTAGTTTTGTACTTGGAAAATTGCTGTTTTATCTTGGTTAAAATGATGCTATCAGGGAAGCGCTGAGATGTGTGATTACATTGAGAACAACTACTATGAGTCAACTTTCGCCTTTTTTAATCTCTTTTGACTTTAGGGGTACAGATAATAATTCAGAAGTACAGGCTCCACTCTGTCTCCATCTCAAAAGGCCACGTCATCACATTCTTAGTCACCTCATATATACATAAAATAAATGGTAACCGACATAAAGTAATGGTCCACTCCACCAACAAAATAACATCCTGAACTTACCTGTAGCAGTTCCTATTCCCATCAATGAGGAGCCAGCATTTGCCATGATAGCACGCACATCAGCAAAATCCACATTTACAAGCCCAGGAATCTGTAGTTCATGTAGACATACTGTGAATAAATCATTACAGTCTAAGATATTTCCTCACTTAACAAGCACATTTGCTCCAAAGCGAATTCAGTTCATCACATAACCAAAGAACAAACGAAGATATCAAAAGCTGAAATTGAAGCTACATATTACACTGCAGGGGTTCAGATGCATAAAAAGATGAATGGGCATTTTGGGAAATGGGAACAGATATTTCATCCTTGGGCTAGTCAAATAAGAATTTGTTAGACCCGTTGCTTTATAAATCCATAAAAGGGTCATATGGTATGATTCCAAAGCTTGTGGAGATACATGGGCATAGGAAGTTACATGTTGATACCAAACTGAATGGAGGATAATACATCATAATTTATTTAGAGAACATCATCAACGCTCCATAGTCTCTCCAAAAGTTTCAAAACCAAGACATAAAGCCGGTAGGGAGATTCACACAATTACGGCTAAAGATTTGACTTCTGGAAATGAGGGATAAGAAAGCAACTTATAGGATTAGAAAAGAGAAAAACTTTGTGATAGAGGCGGGAATTTCCCTATCCTATCCCTTATACCTTGTTCAAGTATACCAGAAAGAACAAGAAAAAAACCAACACCAACATCACTGGGCCAGTCCAAGAATATGAATTACTAGGTTTCAGTGTATTTTTCCAGGTCTGAACCAGAACCCATTCTGTCAATTACATGGGCTGGGCTTGAAAGCTCGTCATTCTCTCCTTCTTCACTGTCTCTTCTTCTCTATTCAGGGGCAGGCGGAAAAAACTGCTAGTATCATCTCACTTTCAAAGCAGTTACCCCAAAATTGGATGAAAATGTCGTTCTTTTAAAGTAATATGCCACAGCACATATGCACTATAGTACTATCAGCTACTTGATATCACCAAATAAAAACAAATTAAGATGCACTCTACTGGTAGCAGACATGGATTATTCGGTTATAACTAACTACTGACAACCTACTCTAAGTAAGAAGGTAGTGATTGTCAGCATATAATTGAGCAACTGATGACCTACATCTATATGAAAATGTTAGATATTTGTAAACTAAAAACAAATCAAATGCACAAATGTGAATTATAGGAGAACTTCTGTGTCAACTCCCCATGTAAGGAAAGGAATTTGTACTGTAGTTAACTACCAGTTGTTCGAAAGAAACTTTTTTTGTAAACAAAGTAAAATTATTCCAAGAGCAAATATTAGGTTTCTAAAAGGAGGATAACATATGAAACAGCATCATTTAATTCACAGCTCAAAATATTTAGCGACACTACAAAGAAGAAAGATTATGCACATGAATGAAAACTCCTGATGTAAAGGATGATTGGAAAAAGCGACAGAACTTCAACTTCTTGGCAAACAATGCAGAGAGCAGAGCGGAAACAAAAGAGTGGGAGAACTCAGTATTAATACCGTAATTATATCAGAAATACCACGAACTCCTTGCCGAAGAATATCATCAGCCAGGTTAAAAGCTTCAGTTACAGGAGTTGATGCGGAAACAGCAGTCAATAACTTGTCATTAGGAATAACAATCAGAGTATCAACATTTTCTCTCAAAGCTGCAATTCCTTCTTGGGCTTGAACTGCTCTTCTTCGTCCCTCAAAAGAAAAAGGGGTTGTGACAATACCAACAGTTAAGATACCCATTGACTTGGCAATTCCTGCAATTATAGGGGCCCCACCAGTCCCTGTTCCCCCGCCCATTCCAGCCTGCACATAACATTTCGGATCTCACACACACACAAAAAGAAAAAAAAAGAAAAAAAGAAGGCAGCCAGGTGCACAAAGTAGTGCGTACTTGGGAAGTAAAAAAACTAAGTAGTGAACTGTAAGGCCAAAAAAAATAATGGAAAGTTAATTCTGAATATAGCAATATGCAGATCATCTCATATTTAACTTTTACACAGCTACTGGGTAATACACATCGTGATGGACGACATCAATTATCTTACACATATAGTTTCGTGAGGATATCATTAAGGCTTGGCATTCCAAAAAGTCTCAAGACCAAAAATCTAAGCCAGAACAGAAAATGACATTCTATTCTAGAATAAAATATTGTTTGATAAGTACCGTAAAGTAAATATGTGCTCAATGTAAGAATTCTCACTGAGATTCAGACACCATTCAAACTTTATATAATCTGGGAACAGATTATGATTTCTATTAAGTCGCTCAAAGAGAAGTTCACCATTTTGCTTATACCCCTGGAAAATTTCGCCCTCCGCTTGAGTCTTCCAACACAATGCTTGGCAAAATTTCAGTATTTTCCAGATATCATACAACTTTTGAGATAATCCATCATGCATAGTCCGGCTGAAGTTCTCATAAATGGATTAAAACTAACAAAGGGGCAGAAATGGCCCTATTATGCATATAAGCAAAACATAAAGACTTCGGTTTCTCGGTAATGACTGAAATACCTGTCTGATCATCAAGGCAATGTGAAAATATCAAGAATGCTTCTCTGAAAGTTTTTCCCTCCCTTTGCATGGATGACCTAGTCAAACCCGATCATTTCTCATCCTATTATCCAGCATCCAGTTCACCTAATCGACTAATTTACATTAATGCCTGGCGTCCAACCTAGTCTCCCATACTGAAACTCAAACTAATGATTTATTGACACGTCGAGTGTTCATCCTTGAAAATTGTACTCTTTGATTCACTAAGTAGAATATATAGTATATTTTTACGGACCTATTAGGATTCTGACGTTGTGAAATCAGAGAAGCCTAAAGGAATGAAGTGGGAATGCAACACGACTTCAGCAATTAGTAACAGGGAGAATGAACTTTGCGCTTAAAGACAGATAAAAGGGTTATTTCCCTTCATCAGCCATTATTTTACCATTTCCAGAGGCTTTGAGGTGAGAGGGGTCATATGTTAAGAAAATCAATTCTAATTAACTTGCCCTTAATTTGAAGATCATATTGGGGATTCTGCATGCTATCATTAATTCATGATGATATATGCGATTAAGAGAATCTATTTCAGTTGAATCTGTCCCAAATATCTTTTACTAGTTTCAATATGATCCTGAGAGACAGAAACGAAGCAGTATATCACCAAAGCAGTATCTATTATCGATGAAAAATATGAATCAAAAAATGTTGTATAGCAGCATATAATAACTACAACATCATACAAAGAAAGATAGGAAAGAGCATAGAAGTAAAGTTAGCATAAAGCTAAACACCTATCTCAATGAACTTATTGTCCAAAACAGAAGCTGAACTTACAGTCACAAAAACCATATCTGCGCCACGAACTGCATCTTCAATAGCTTCCTTGCTTTCTTTGGCAGCATTCATTCCTATATCTGGATTACCACCTGCACCAAGTCCTCTGGTGAGCTCTTGGCCTATAGGCAATCGATGCTCAGGAAACGCAGGTGACATCCTTATTGCCTGAATATCAGTGTTCACAATCCAAAACTCCACACCATTCATAGAGCTCTCAATCATACGGTTAACTGCATTTGATCCACCGCCTCCTACACCGACCACCTTAATTTTAGCCTCATTGAAATTCTTCAAGCTTGACGAGTCCATTGATCTCTCAGTGACACCTCCACCAGAGCTTTCTTGTTTAGAGGTAGTAAAAGGAACATTTCCTTCACCTCGAAGCATCGAAATTTCAGGATGCAAATTTAGAAATGAGTCTTTACTTTGATAATTGTTGAACCTATGTGAATTAGCTGAACACTTGAAATGTGGCCAACTTGAAATACCCTTTTGGTTAACACCTAAGAATCCATTTTTCTCATCTTGCATTTTCAAAGGGCAAAATCTTTTCCCAAGAACAGCTATTAACCCATTTCGCAGTCGAGTATCAGGAGGCATACACACAGCTGATGTACAACTAGCCATACCCATAAAATCCCAGAATCAGAAATCAACTTAACCTGATAATTCCACCAAAAATATGACAACCCCACTTGACTATATCTGAATTTGAGACTAAAATTTTCTTTCAGCACCTGCCAATTTTTTTGGAAAAAAAAAAACAACAAACAGATATAATCAGGGGGAATTTCCAATATTCACACTTAAGTCCAAAGTGACTAACACATTAAAATGGCAGCAATGAGGATAACATAAAGTGGAAAGTCAAAAGAGAAAGATGTAAACTTTGCAGATAACTAGTATTTTTTCCTGATAAGAACTTAGAAGAATTGAAAACCATAAAATTGCAGAAATTGTAGCAAGATTCTGAAACAAGTATAAAGTTATAACTTCAACAAGAAACTGTAAAATGGAACAAAGAAAGAGAAAGAAAATGGAACCTATGTTTCCTCTGGGAGTTGTGAGAGATTCTTGGAAACAAATACTCGCAGCATTCACATACAGTGAGAGAGAGAGAAAAGTTTTAGTAGGCTAGAGGGTGCACGAAAAAGGGGAATTTTTTTGGTACTAATATCTGTTATTGTAGTTGTGCTAGAATAAGAAGCAGGAATTTGGCAATTTCTCTTTCTTTTTTGATAAATATCTGCTGATTTGTAAAATCCTTCACATGAATTGCTTGAGAATCACCCTAACTAGGGGTGCCCTTCTTTTTCTTTTTCCAATGGAAATACTAGTTCCTCATTGGGCTAAGAAAATTGGGAAGATTTAACACTAATTTTCACAAAGCACTACACTTTAGAGTTTAATTATTATATGTAACTTGTATTAGGGTTGCATATAAAAAATACAACTTGTATAAGCTGATTAAGCGGGTGGTCTAACCAACTATGCTATGAGAGCTTGCTGCTCTTTCTTTCAGTTCAAAACAATTGATTTATTATAGATAATCTCCGTACTGTAGGGTGATTTGCTATAAAATTCAAATATAATTACGAATGTGAATTTTCTGAAAGTATAACTACATACATACATACATACATACATACATATAAATTATACATATATACATGAATACATCTCTAAATGTCAAGCGATCAACATATTTGCGCTCGAGTCCCTTCCTTTAAACTAGAGAATATATTTTAATTGATTATTTTTCACGTTCAACTGTAATTTATAATTTTTTACATAAGCATGGTACAAATATTGAATTAATCAAGCTAGTCTGAACTGCATTTGAAAATATTTGAAGTGGTTGAGTGTTTGTTTTAAAATACAGGAGATATAACCGAAGTAGTTACTCTAAATAATCATATAATGTCACGACCCAATTTCGGAGTCGTGATGGCGCATGTCGTGGAATTAGGCAGCCTCCCTTTTTAACTAAGCTAAATTCAATTTTAAGTAAAAATGCAATTTTTAAACGAATTTATTAATAATTCTAAGAATCTGAAGTTTAAAACAATGTGTGAAAAAAAATTTAAACCTCCAACCCCGGATCCGTTGTCACTCGGTCATGAGCTGCTATACATATAAAAAAAATAAAGAATGAAGAAATAGACAACATAGTCTCAAAATAAATGCAAAAGGTGGAATAAGGAAGAGAAGACGAGGTCGCGATCGCCAGCTGCTACCTCGACAACTCCAATGAAAATGTTGACCGCTACTCAATATCCACTACCGGGTCCATGTGTACCTGGATCTGTACACAAAGTGCAGGGGGTAACGTGAGTATACCAACTCAGAAGTAACGAACCCAAGCTATGGGCTGAGAAGTAGTGACGGACAAAACCTCAAAATTTTACAATAAACAATATACAGAATTTAGACATGCTAACAGTTTTATCAGGATGAGTAAATATGCCAAGTATGCCAGTATACTCTACATACCATCATAAAAATATATGTATGAAATCAGTATGGATATGCACATAGTGCTCACAGCTCTCCCATAGAAGTCCACTCAATACTATATATGGCTCTCATGCCCAGGGAAATTCCATCCCGAAATGTGCATAAACACTGGTGACCGTAGTCACTCCGTACTGAGGAAAAAGGCCAATTCAACTCCACGGAGAAAGTCCATCTCCGGAATACAACACTCGGACAAGATCCATGCGCAGGGACGATCCATCCCTCACATAACATCCACTTCAGACCAGATCCATGTCCAGCGAAGATCCATCCTCACATAGCATCCACGTCGGACAAGATCCATATCCAGGGAAGATACATCCCTCACATCAATGCCCTCACTGGGGGTGTAAAGACTCCGGAGGGGCCCTAGTGGCTCAAGCGCCATATCAAGCCAACGAAGGCATGATTTAAATATCGCTGCAGTGTGTAGTCCATTCTCATAACTGTCTCAATAACAGGCTCTCGGCCTCACTCAGTCATTACTCTTCAGTCTCACTCACATGGATCACAAATGCCTCCATCAGCCCGAAATAATGATAAGTATGCATGTAATTAACAATACTGAGACTGAGATATGTAGTGATGTACTATAACAAGACTGAGTATATGACATCAAATAATCACAAAATGAGACAGCAATATACGACCACTCGGGTCTCAGCATTTTCGGCGTGAAGCCTAGCATTTATACTTAACATGATTTCTAACATGTTCACAATTACCACATTAATAGAAGCATAGATATCATCATGGAATAATCACTAAGCGGTGCCATGGGATAAGTCAGGCCACAATTACTCAGTGCACGCTCGCACTCCCGTCACTTGGCATGTGTGTCACCTTACAATAGTCATAAATCATTTAGCTCGGGGCTTCGAAACCTCAGAACCAAGTTTGAAAATGTTACTTACCTCAAAACCGGCTAAAATACTATTCTGCAGTGTCTTTGCCTCTAAATCCGGCCTCTGAGTGCTCCAAATCTACCAAGTTCAGATTTTTATCATCAATTTATGCTTAAGGAATAAATTCCAATTGAAAAGCATCAATTTTAGCTCAAAACCCGAAATTAGTCAAAATCGATCCCCGGGCCCGCGTCCCGAAACTCAGAAATTTTTATACAAAATTGTTCTTCATCATCTCACGAGTCCGTACATATAAAGAACGTTAAAATCGGAGTTCATTTGACCCCTAAAATCAATCCCTAAAGGTCTCATAATCTCAAGCCCTAAATCCACTTTTTCTACTGATTTTCGTGAATTTAACACTGATATTATGTTCTATAATCATCCATAAATGAGTTTTAAGGTCCAAAACACGTACCTCTATGAAGAACAATGATTTCCCTCTTCAAAAGTCGCCCCCAAAGCTCTCTGTCCGTACAAAAATGGTGTAAAAAGGGTTTAAGTCGCGGAGGGTTCATTTATATACTGCCCAGTGATTTACTCTCCGCGATCGCGGCTTTCCCTCACGCGATCGCGATTCCTTTGTTTCTTACTCCACGCGATCGCACACCATATCACGCGGTCGCGATGACCACTGACCTCTGCTCACGCGCCCCCTCATTTACACTACGCGATCGCACTGCTCAACCTCTGCGATCGCGAACACACTTATGCGATCGCAGAGAGCAAAATTATGCCCCTCTCAATTTTAACTACACGATCGCATCTCTCCTCACGCGATCGCAGTGAAGGATTTTCTACTGCACAAAAACCAGAAAATCAGCAATTCTCTAAGGCCCGAAAATGCCCGTTAACCAACCGAAATCAATCTCGAGCCCCTCGGGACCCCGACCAAAGTTACCAACACA
>ML332944.1:0-51197 GCA_005239505.1 Nicotiana paniculata | reverse complement strand
TCACTTTAATTGGAAAAACTCCCATACCCCCTTTGGGGCGTATAAAAAAGGAGGTGTGACAAGATTCATGCCGGATTGTGCACGCAAATCGAGGTGAATAAAAAAATGTTTTTAAGGCTAACGAGCCCGGAATGGAGTCTTAAATCATTAGATGACCCATTGGCTGATCATAGTTGAGGATATCCCTTCTTTCTTTTTTGGCATGATCTATACAACACGAATGAAACGAGCAAATGCACAAATTCCATACATGAATCTATGCATAGAAGTATTAGAGATGTCTATATTCTTGATTTTCCATATGTCTTATTATTCTATTGTCTGCTCATGGGTCTCAAAAATACGTAAGTTGTTAAAGTTTATTTCATGATATTAGTTAGAGGCATAATGGTCTTATGACGTACCGAGATATTTTATTAACGTATTTCATATGCATTTCATGCATTTATACATGCACATTGACCCATGACCAGATGACATTATATACGCATATATATGTGTATATATATATATGTGTGTGTATATGGGATATGGAAAAGGTTACGATGTTATATACACACCACCACCTGTTCAATTGGTATATGTTGATGATGTTGCCCATAGTGGCCGAGATGATATCATTGGATGCCCTCAGAGGCTTGATGATGTTATGAACATATGTACCTATGCACAACACGACATTCATACGCATATGCATGACACCATAAGTATGTCATGATTTACTGAGTTATCTGGACTTACATGTTGAGTCATTTACTCTATATTTCCTCCATATCTGTTATGTATTTATTTATGTGCCTTATATACTCAGTACATTATTCCTACTACCGTCTCTTTTGCCTGGGGACGCTGTGTTTCATGCCCGTAGGTCTCGATAGACAGGTCGAGAGCCCTCCAAGTAGGCTATCAACTCAGTGGAAGATGTTGGTGTGCTCCATTTGCTTCGGAGTTTCTTGTTTGGTTAGTATATTTAGACGTGTATTATTTGTTATGGCGGGACTTTGTCCTGACCTTTAGGAAAAGTATTTATTCTTAGAGACTTGTAGACATATGTCATGTACGTAAAAGATTGTATGGCCTTGTCGAACTATGTTTAGTACACAAATGGTTATTTTGGTCTTATAGGCCCGTACTTCATATGTATAAGTTTGTATTCCTCATGATTTACTCCGGTTCATTTACCTATGATGAAATGATATGAAAGATATGCTATGTTGGTACTCGGTTGTGTAAGGTACCAGGTGCCCGTCATGGCCCATCGGTTTGGGTCGTGACAGCCATACAGTAAGATTTAGACTCTGTTGAACATCTTCACTGCAAACGATCATAACTAGAAAGTTGAGGGTGAACCACGAAGATGATAAAACACAAAGCATTAGGTACACTCGAACTAGATGAGGTTTCATCCATGTGAGCAAACATTTCTAAACTAACCAACCAAGTGGCTAAGATGGCAATGGTTCAAGGGTATCAGATGCAGGAGGTTTCAGAGTATGGCCATATGTTGTAAAATTTATGGAGATAGTCATATGAGTTACCAATGTCCGGTGAATACTGAATTTGTTTAATATATGGTCCAGCAAGGTAGAGGTCAAATGAACCAGAATACTCAATATGTGAACACCCATAATCCCATATGGAGAAATCATCCCAATTTCTCATAGGGTGGGAACTAGTGTTACATCTCGCATTTTCGTACATTAAAGTTTCGTCGTAAGTTAATCGATGTAAGCTCAGGGATGAAATTATCTTGAGGTTAACATATTTATGCTATTTATAACAAGCGATAATTTAAGGGCCCATAAATTTTACATAGAAACTCGATACTTCGTGAGGTCAAGATTAGATTTATGTATTATGATAGGAGATAATTCTTCATGATTTATGTGTTCGAACTTTTTGGATTCAAAAATACCTTTTTGGAGTAAAGGAGAATGTTTTGAAATGAGTGCATTTATGCGGCCCATTATGCGGACTCCGCGCAAGTTTGACTCAATTTGGGTGATCGTGGATCGACTCACAAAAGAAGCACACTTCCTACTAGTTAAAGCCACCGACACCGCAGAGCATTATGCCCAACTGTATATCAAGGAAATAGTCAGGCTCCATGTCACTCCAGTTTCCATCATTTCCGATCGAGAGGCCCAGTTCACAGCTAATTTCTGGAAGAAATTTCAGCAAGGTTTGGGTACGCAGGTGAATCTTAGCACGGCTTTCCATCCGCAGATTGACGGGAAGGAAGGCAAGACTATTCAAACACTTTTAGACATGTTGCGTCCTTGTGTTCTTGATTTCAGAGGTAGCTAGGATGACCATTTGACACTCATCAAGTTTTCTTATAATAACAACTTCCATGCTAGTATACAGATGGCACCATTTGAGGCATTGTATGGTAGGAGATGTAGATCCCCCATTGGGTGGTTCGAGGTCGGAGAAGCTGAACTGATAGGGCCATACCTTGTGCATCAGGCTATGGAAAAGGTTAAGGTCATTAAGGAGCGGCTGAAAATTACTCAGAGTCGCCAAAAATCTTATGCGGATGTTCGCCGTAGGGATTTGGAGTTCAAAGAAGATGATTGGGTATTCTTGAAGGTGTCCCCCATGAAAGGTATTATAAGGTTTGGAAAGAAAGGGAAATTGAGTCCGAGGTATGTCGGGCCATATAGGATCATTCAAAGGATCGGTCAGGTAGCGTACAAAATTGAGCTACCACCCGAAATATCATTGGTGCACCCGGTATTCCATGTGTCTATGTTGAAGAAAGTAGTGGGAGATCCATCAGCTATTGTACCAGTAGAGACCATTGAGGTTAATGAGGAATTTTCGTATGAAGATCTTCCCGTTGCCATTCTTGATAGGCAAGTCCGAAAATTGAGAAACAAAGAGATCGCCTCCGTGAAAGTATTGTGGAAAAACCAGCAAGTTGAGGAGGCTATTTGGGAGGCTATTTGGGGTCGAATTCTTAGTTTCGTTGTTGTTTTTCACGTTCTAAAAATTCGAGCGAGTCCATATCATGAATACAGGCCTACCAGTGCCTTTGGAATGGGACCCGAGGGGCTCGGGTGAGTTTCGGACCCCTCAGAGTTAAATTCAAAACACCAGATTTTCACTGACTGGTTTCCTTCAGTGCGATCGCAGGTGCATTAATGCGATCGCATAGAAGGAGTTGGCAGGGTGTGGGAAAATGTCCTGTGTGATCACATGGGCTTGTCTGCGTTTGCACATGGGTGATTTGTGGCCTGGACCAGTTTGTTCTCTGCGTTCGCACCCCTTCCCCCGCAATCGCACAGGCCTTGCCCAATTACTATCTGTGGTCGCAAGTCCCCTTGTGCGATCGCACACAAGGGGAAGCTGTGCAGCGTTTGTTTTAAACGGGACTTAGTCCCATTTTAGCCATTTTTCTTCACTTGTGGAGATTTTTGGAGATTTCAAAGAAGAGATTTCACCTAGCAACTGAGAGGTAAGCAATTCCTATTATAATTTAAGTTGAATACTTGAATTTTTATGTAGATTAACACACTAATTAGTGGAAAATCATGGGTTAGAGTGAAAAACCTAGGTTTTATGGATAATGGGAGAATTTCCAAGAAATTTTCTAAGGAATCACACAAAAATTATATATTAATGATCCTTAGGCTATGGGTGATTGATTCCTTCAAAAATTTCCAGAATCCGAGCATGTGGGCCCGGGGGTGTATTTTAGGATTTTTGAAGTAAGGTGAAATAACTAAGTAAATAGGACAATTCCATACTTTTGAGCATAACTTGATATATTTGTATAACATTTCGCTAGTTTCGAGTCCTTCGGTGACAAGTTTGGAGTTTTCAGGCACGTTCTTGACCCGGGGAGTAGGTTCGACACAAGGTGAGTCTCCTTTCTAACCTTGTAAGAGGGAATTGTCCCCATAGGTGATTATAAATGGTTTTTTGTCCTTATTTGCGGGGGCTACGCACGCACGAAGTGACGAGAGCCCGTGCGTAGCTACTATTATGCCTTGGCGGGTAGTTTAGGACTCACAAGCATGCTTTACGTGTTATATATGTGATCTTGCATATGGTCTAAGTAGTCTAATATCCTCGAATCTCTCATGTGAAGGCCTAAGAAGTTATGCGTTGAAGTTGACATTATTAAATTCTCACCCTGTTAGTATATTCCCTGCTAAATTATCTTGAATCTCCTGCTGATCATGTATTTATACGGGAACCCGAGTCGCGTGAATGATTCGTGAGCGGGGTAGTCTTAGTATTATATTAACCGTGTCGCATGTTTGATTCGCGAGCGGGGCGGATAGATGCATCTATGGTCCGGGCCGTTCGACCCTCGACAATGCGCATTTACTTTTCACGTCGTAACGACCGTACGTTCATAGCTTGTTATATGTTTGGTAATTTATGAGAAGCCCTGTAATTGTAACTGTTGATTTCATGAAAGAAAGAAGGTTAAATAGCTTGTATGCCATGGAAAGGGATGGCGTGAGGGTACTAGAGATTGTTATTTGATGCTCATTTCCTTATTACTGTTCATTACTGCTATTACTGATTAGCCTGTATTCATTTCACATTGTCTGACCCTAGTAAGTATCACGTCGACCTCTCGTCACTGCTTCTTCGAGGTTAGGCGGGATACTCACTAGGTACATATCTGTTTATGTACTCATGCTACTCTTCTGTACTTAATTGTACAGGTTCTGAGGCTGGTGCATCTGGTTATCCGACCGGAGCTTGTCCCTGGGAGTATATTCTAGACCTGACTCTACGGTGAACTGCTTCCCTTGGCGATTCTCAGCAGCACTATGGAGTTATCTTTTGTTTATTTCTGTCTACTTCTTTCAGACGGTAGGACAACTTATTTCATATTTTGTATATTCTACTAGTTCGCCTGAAAACTTCTGACACTATTTCCTGGAACATACATAGTAGACTTTATATTTTTGGAACTGTATATGTTGGTTCATGATCCTTGTGGCTACATTTACTTAAGTTGGCTAATTTTTCTGCTTCCACTTAAATGTTCTAAGCTTAAATTTTGGTAAGTGTGGGGGATGTTTTATCAAATAAGTGAATTTCACTAGTAAACAAACTGTTGGCTTTCCAGACCCCGGTGTTGGGCGCCATCACGACCTGAGTTAGGATTTTGGGTCGTGACAACATGGTATCAGAGCACCAGGTTCACGTAGATCTCGCAAGTCACGGGCAAACCTAATAGAGTCTTGCGGATCGATATGGAGATGTCTGTATTTATCTTCGGGAGGCTATAGGGTGTTAGGAAACCTCTCTTTATTCATGATCTATCATGCAGTTGATGGTTTACTAAATCTCATTCTTCTATTCTCTCACAGATGGTGAGGATGCGTACATCTGGCAGAGGTCGGGTGAGGGCACCGACCAGAGGTTAGGGACGGGGGTGTCCCAGAGCTATTCCAGTTGGACCACCAGGGGATCCTACTATAAAGGAGCAGGGAGAGGTGCCCCTAGCGGGTCCTGCTCCAGTGGACTTCATGACGGCACCAAGCTTCTAGAAGGTCATGGGTCGTATGATGAGATTTATGGATACTATGTCCCAGGCTGGTTTATTTCCAGCAGATCCTGCCGCTTCTCAGGCGGGAGAGGTAGCCCACCTACTGTCGAAGCTGCAGGCCAGACAACAACACTTCATCATACCCCGGGTACATTGCCCGTGGGTGGTGTCCAGCCTGTAGCATCAGCACCTTAGCCCAGACCAGCTGCGGACGGCAATCCATAGAAGTTATTGGACATATGGACTCGATTTAACCCTCCAGTCTTCGGGGATGAGCGAGGTGAGGATGCCCAGGATTTAATTGACAGGTGCAGGTAAAGACTGCACAACACGAGGATACTAGAGTCCCATGGAGTGGACTTCGCTACTTTCCAGTTAGAGGGAAGAGCTCGCAGATGATGGCAGTCCTATATTCTCAGCAGGCCAGCAGATTCTCCTCCTATCACTTGAGAGTAGTTCACTCAGATGTTTCTAGACAGATATATCCCACCCTCTGAGAGGGAAGAGCTGCGGTATCAGTTTGAGTAGCTGGAGCAGGGACAGATGTCAGCGACAGATTATGAGGCCATATTTTCAGAGTTGTCTTGCCATGAACTCATGATACTACCTACCGATGCTGAGAGAGTGCATAGATTTGTAGCCGGGTTGCATCCAGGCATTAGGGCCAACATGGCCCGAGAGGTGGAGATGGGGACTCCTTATCATCTGGTAGTGGAGATTGCTCGTAGGATCGAGGGTTATTGGTAGAGGATCAGGGAGCAGGTATAGCAGGATAAAAGAGCCAGATATTCCGGGGATTTCAGCGGTGCCCCAGCTAGGGGCAGAGGTCAATTTGGTAGGGGTCAGCCCAGCAGGCCCCCATATTCAGCACCCCCACCACCACCTCCTTGTGGTGCTCCAGTGAGACCTTATTTCAGCGCTATGCCAGAGGTTTTTCACAGTTCCTTAGTTATCTAGGGTTCTTTTTCAGGGCAGCAAGCCATGCCTCCGGGGAGATGTTATGAGTGCGGGGAATTCGGCAAATTAGGAGGACTTGTCCCAGGTTTTGAGGCAAGGCAGTGCAGTAGGGTTATCAGCCTATGAGTCTAGCATAAGTAGTCAGGCCACATAGAGGTGGAGGACAGGTCGGCAGGGGTCTTCCTAGAGGTGGAGGCCAGTCAGGGAGAGGTCAGGCAACTCCTGTTCACTCTGGTGGAGCTTAGTCTTCCGGTACTCCAGCTAGATTCTATGCCATTCCCGCCAGATCAGATGCAGTGGCCTCAGACGCCGTGATCACCGGTATTATCTCAGTATGTGGTAGATGGGCTTCAATATTATTTGATCCAAGATCCACCTATTCCTATGTTTCAGGCTTATTTACTCATTTCCTGGATGTTCCTCGTGATTCCTTGGGTTCTCCTATATATGCATCCACTCCTGTGGGCAATTCTGTGGTGGTAGACTGGATTTATCGGTCTTGTGTGATAACCTTCTGTGGGTTCGAGACTAGAGCGGACCTTTTGTTGCTCGACATGGTTCATTTTGAGGTTATTCTAGGCATGGATTGGCTATCTCCTTATCATTCCGTGCTAGATTGTCATGCCAAGAAAGTTACTTTAGCCATGCCCGAGTCGCCTAGGCTGGAGTGGAGAGGTTCCTCAATCAGTGCAGCCAACCGAGTTGTTTCATTCCTGAAGGCTCGACATATGGTCGAGAAGGGTTGTCTATCCTATCTTGCTTATGTGTGGGATACCACCGCCGAGTCTCCGACGATTGATTCAGTGCCAGTGGTTCGAGAGTTTGTAGATGTATTTCCTTCAGACCTTTCAGGCATGCCTCTGGATCGTGATACTGATTTCTGCATTGATTTAGCTCCAGGAACCCAACCTATATCTATTCCTCCGTACCGTATGGCTCCGAAGGAGTTGAAGGAGAAGCTTGAGGAGTTGTTAGCTAAGGGTTTCATCAGACTGAGTGTATCATCGTGGGGTGCTCCAGTTCTATTCGTGAAGAAGAAGGATGGGTCCATGCGGATGTGTATTGATTACCACTAGTTGAACAAGGTCACCATTAAGAACAAGTATCCTTTTCCGCGCATCGATGATTTGTTTGACCAGCTGTAGGGTGCTCGGGTGTTTTTTAAGATTTATTTGTGATCAGGATATCATCAGTTGAAGATTCGGGACTCAGATGTTCTGAAGACTGCTTTTCATACGAGATATGGCATTATGAGTTCCTGGTGATGTCCTTTTGCTTGACTAATGCCCCAGCAGTATTTATGGACTTGAGGAACAGGGTATTCAGGCCGTATATTGATTCCTTTGTCACTGTCTTCATTGGTGACATTTTGATTTACTCACGTAGCCTGGAGGAGCACGAGCAGCATTTGAGAGTTGTGCTCCAGATTTGCGAGAACAGAAGCTATATGCTAAGTTCTCCAAGTGTGAGTTCTGGTTGGATTCCATGGCATTCTTGGGGCATGTGGTATCCGGAGAGGGTATCAAGGTTGATACTAAAAAGATTGAGGCGGTTCAGAGTTAGTCGCGTCCTACTTTAGCTACCGAGATCAGGAGCTTTTTGGGCTTAGCAGGCTATTACAGCCGATTTGTGGAGGGGTTCTCTTTTATTGCGGCTCCATTGACTAGATTGACTAGAAGAATGCCTCGTTCCGATGGTCCGAAGAGTGTGAGGATAGCTTTCAAAAGCTCAAGGCAACATTGACCTCAGCACCAGTTCTAGTATTGCCTTCCAATTTTGGGATGTATACAGTATATTGCGATGCTTCGCGCATTGGCTTTGGGTGTGTGTTGACCCGGCGATTGTTCGTGCTCTTAAGATTTGGAGGCACTACTTGTATAGGGTGTCCTGTGAGGTTTATACAGACCACCGCAGCTTACAACACTTGTTCAAATAGAGGGATCTTAATTTGAGGCAGCGCAGGTGGCTTGAGTTGCTGAAGGATTATGACATCACCATTCTTTATCATCCGGGTAACGCAAATGTGGTAGCAGATGCTTTGAGCAGGAAGGCGGAGAGTATGGGTAGCTTGGCTTATATTGCAGTAGAGGAGAGACCTCTAGCCTTGGACATTCATTCCTGGACTAATCGCCTGGTGAGATTATACCTTTCATAGCCTCGTCGAGTTCTAGCACATGTGGTTGCTCAATCTTCGTTATTGGGTGAAATTAAGGCTTGGCAGTTTGATGATATGTGCTTGGCAGAGCTTCGGGAGACAGTTGTACAGGGTGGTGCCAAGGAGGTTACTATTGGCGAGGATGGTGAGACTTCAGGCCGTTTATGTGTTCCTAATGTTGATGGCCTGAGGGAGAGGATTCTAGATGAGGCACACAGTTCTCGGTATTCGGTTCATCCTGGTGCTACGAAGATGTATCGTGATTTGAAGCAGCATTACTGGTGGAGGCGGATGAAGAAGAACATTGTGGAGTATGTGACTAGGTGTCTTAACTACCAGTAGGTTAAGTATGAGCACCAGAGGCTAGGAGGCCTACTTCACTATGGGCTTCGTGGTTGCGCTGCCTCAGACTTTGCAGAAGGTTGACGCAGTTTGGGTCACTGTGTATAGATTGACCAAATCAGCGCATTTCATTCAAGTGGCTACTACTTATACTTCTGAGAGGTTGGCCCAGATCTACATTTGGGAGATTGTCCGGTTGCACGGTGTGCCGGTATCCATTATATCAGATCGAGGTTCTTAGTTCACCTCGCACTTCTGGAGAGCATTCCACAGTAGTGTAGGCACCCAGATAGACCTCAACACAGCATTTCACCCTCTTACTGATGGCCAGTCGGAGCGTACAGTTCAAATATTGGAGGACATGCTCAGGGCATGTGTGATTGACTTCGGAGGTCAGTGGGACCAGTTCTTGCATTTGGCCGAGTTTCTTACAATAATAGTTCTTAGTCCAGCATCGAGATGGCTCTAATTGAGGCTTTGTATGGTCGGCGATGTCGTTCCCCTATCGGGTGGTTTGAGCGTGGCGAGGCTAAGTTATATAGCACCGACCTGGTGAGAGATTCTTTGGAGAAAGTGAAGTTGATTCAGGAGAGGCTCCGCACAGCACAGTCCAGACAGAAGAGTTACGCGGATCAGAAGACGCATGATGTGTCATTTGTGGAGGGAGATAAGGTTCTGTTGAAGTCTCGCCCGTGAAGGGTATTACGAGGTTTGGGAAGAAGGGCAATCTGAGCCCGAGTTTTATAGGTCCTTTCGAAGTATTGAGGCGAATTGGAGGGGTTGCTTATGAGCTTGCTTTACCTCCCAGTTATCAGGAGTACATCCGGTCTTTTATGTATCCATGCTCCGGAGGTACCATGCCGACTTCTCTCACATGGTTGATTTCAGCACTATTCAGTTGGATGAGAATTTGGGCTATGAGGAGGAGCCAGTTGCTATTATTGACAGGCAGGATCGCCAGTTGAGATCCAAGAGAGTTTCTGCCGTAAAGTTCTAGTGGAGGGGCCAACCAGTCGAGGAGGCGACCTGGGAGTCCGAGGAGGACATGCGGAGCAGATATCCACATTTATTCAGCACTTCAGGTATGATTCTAGACCCGTTCGAGGATGAACGTTTGTTTAACAGCTGGAGAATGTAACGACCCAACCAATCGTTTTGCGTATCAGGACCTCGTTCCCCTAAATGAGACTTCCCGTAGCGGCTTATTGTGATTTTTGACTTGCGGGAACGGGTGGTTTGGGATTCCGAAGCGTTTAGAGTGGTATAGGAGCACTTGGTTCCTTAAGGTTGGCCTTTAAGGCTAAAGTTTGACTTCGGTCGACATTTTGAGTAAAAAACCTCGGAATCGAGTTTTTACGGTTATGGTAGGTTCGTATGATGATTTTGAACTTGGGCCTATGTTCGGAATGGGTTTTAGATGACCCGGGGGTGTCTCAGCGCCCAATATCGAAATTAGAGTTTCCTTAAGTTTGAAATTTGGGTTGGAACGTGTTTTGTGTTATTGAGGTCCGAATGGAATTTCGAGACCGGAAATAGTTCCGTTATGTCATTTATTACTTGCTTGCAAAATTTTGTGTCATTCCGAGTAGTATAGGTCGGTTCGGTGCATTGAAAGCGAATTCTAGAACTTTATGTTCAAAGTTTGATTCAATTTTGTTTTGGGGTCGAATTCTTCGTTTCGTTGTTGTTTTTCACGTTTCGAAAATTCAAGCGAGTCCATATCATGAATACAGACCTGCCAGTCCTTTGGACGGGGTCCCGAGGGGCTCGGTGATTTTTGGACCCCTCGGAGTTAAATTCAAAACACCAGATTTTCACTGACTGGTTTCCTTCAGTGCGATCGCAGGTGCATTAATGCGATCGCATAGAAGGAGTTGGCAGGGTGTGGGAAAATGCCCTATGCGATTGCATGGGCTTGTCTGCGTTCGCACAATGGTGATTTGTGGCCTGGCCCAATTTGTTCTCTGCGTTCGCACCCCCTCCCCCGCAATCACACAGGCCTGGCCCAATTACTCTCCATGATCGCAAGTCCCCTTGTGCGATCGCACATAAGGGGCAGCTGGGCAGTGTTTGTTTTAAACGGGACTTAGTCCCATTTTAGCCATTTTTCTTCACTTGTGACAATTTTGCGAGCTTCCAAAGAAGATATTTCACCTAGCAACTGAGAGGTAAGTGATTCCTATTATAATTTAAGTTGAATACTTGAATTTTTATGTAGATTAACACACTAATTAGTGGAAAATGATGGGTTAGAGTGAAAAACCTAGGTTTTATGCAAAATTGGAGAATTTCCAAGAAATTTACCATGGAATCACACAAAAACTATATATTAATGATCCTTAGGCTATGTGTGATTGATTCCTTCAAAAATTCTGGAATCCGTGCATGTGGGCCCGGGGGGTGTATTTTAGGATTTTTCAAGTAAGGTGAAATAACTAAGTAAATAGGAAAATTCCATACTTTTGAGCATAAATTGATATATTTGTATAACATTTGGCTAGTTTCGAGTCCTTGGGTGACGAGTTTGGAGTTTTCAGGCGCGTTCTTGACCCGGAGAGTAGGTTCGACACAAGGTGAGTCTCCTTTCTAACCTTGTAAGAGGGAATTGTCCCCATAGGTGATTATAAATGGTTGTTTGTCCTTATTTTCGGGGGCTACGCACACACAAAGTGACGAGAGCCCTTGCGTAGCTACTATTATGCCTTGTCGGGTAGTTTAGGACTCACAAGCATGCTTTATGTGTTATATCGGTGAGCTTGCATATGGTCTAAGTAGTCTAATATCCTCGAATCGCTCATGTGAAGGCCTAAGAAGTTATGCTTTTAAGTTTACATTATTAAATTCTCACCGTGTTAGTATGTTCCCTGCTAAATTATCTTGAATCTCCTGCTGATCATGTATTTATACGGGAACCCGAGTCGCATGAATGATTCGCGAGCGGGCTAGTCCTAGTATTATATTAACCCGAGTCGCATGAATGATTCGCGAGTGGGGTAGTCTTAGTATTATATTAACCGTCTCGCATGTTCGATTTGCGAGTGGGGCAAATAGATACATCTATGGTTCGGGCCTTTCGACCCTCGGCAGTGCACATTTACTTTTCACGTCGTAATGACGGTACGTTCATAGCATGTTATATGTTTGGTAATTTATGAGAAGCCCTGTAATTGTAATTATTGATTTCATGAAATAAAGAAGGTTAAACAGCTTGTATGCCATGGAAAGGGATGGTGTGAGGGTACTAGAGATTGTTATTTGATGCTCATTGCCTTATTACTGATTAGCCTGTATTCATTTCACATTGTCTGACCCTAGCAAGTATCACGTCGACCTATCGTCACTGCTTCTTCGAGGTTAGGCGGGATACTCACTGGGTACATATCTGTTTATGTACTCATGCTACGCTTCTATACTTAATTGTACAGGTTCTGAGGCTGGTGCACCTTGTTATCTGACCGGAGCTTGACCTTGGGAGCATATTCTGGACCTGACTCCATGGTGAGCTGTTCCCTTGGCGATTCTCACCAGCACTATGGATTTATCTTTTGTTTATTTCTGTCTACTTCCTTCAGACAATAGAATAATTTATTTCATCTTTTGTATATTCTACTAGTTCGCCAGCAGACTTGTGACACTAGTTCCTGCACACACATAGTAGACTTTATATTTTTGGAACTGTATATGTTGGTTCATGATCCTTGTGGCTACATTTACTTAAGTTGGCTAATTTATCCACTTCCACTTAAATGTTCTAAGCTTAAAATTTGGTAAGTGTGGGGATGTTTTATCAAATAAGGGAATTTCACTAGTAAACAAATTATTGGCTTGCATGACTCCGGTGTTGGGCGCCATCACGACCTGAGTTAGGATTTAGGGTCGTGACATGATCCTCATTCGAGGACGAATGATATTAAGTGGGGGAGTATGTAAGGCCCTGTAAATTTTACCTAGAAACTCGGTACTTCGTGAGATCAAGATTAGAGTTATGTGTTTTTATAGTAGAAAACTCTTCATGATCTACACGACACGAACGAAACGAGCAAATACATATAAATGGTTCTATTCATAGAAATACTAGTGATGTTTATGTTCTTGATTCCCCATGAGTCATATTATTTTATCATCTGTTCATGGGTCCCAAAAATACGTAAGTTGGTAAAGTTTATTTCATGATATTAATCAGAGGCATAATGGTCGTATGACGTACCGAGAGATTTTATTAACGTATTTCATATGGATTTCATGAATTTATACATGCACATTGACCCGTGACAAGATGGTGCTATATATATATATATATATATATATATATATATATATATATATATATATATATATATATATATATATATATATATATATATATATATATATATATATATATATATATATATATATATATATATATATATATATATATATATATATATATATATATATATATATATATATATACAAGTATATGGGATACGGGAAAGGTTACGACGTTATATACGCACACCACCTGATCAGCTGGTATATGTTGATGATGTTGCCCATAGTGGCCGAGATGATATGATGGGATCCCCTCAGAGTCTTGATGATGTTATGTACACCTATAAATATGCATGACATGACATTTATACGCACGTGCATGACATTATAAATGTTTCAGAATTTACAAAGTTATTAAGACTTACAAGCAGAATTCCTTATGCCATGTTTCATATATGTCTTTTATGTACTGATTTTTATGCCTTACATACTTAGTACATTATTTTTACTGGTGCCCTATTTCCCGGGGCCTGCGTTAATTCCCACAGGTGTAGGTAGGCAAGTTAACGGTTCCCCTGCCTAGGATTCTTGATCAGCGAGAGTTGGCATGCTCCACTTGATCTGGAGCTGTTTTTGATTTTTGTACGATATGCTTGTATATATATATGGGTTTAATGTTCCCAATCCCGTCCTTGTACATTTATATTTTCTATTAGAGGTCTGTAGACAATTATGTAAAGTTGGATAGTATGTGGCCTTATCGGCTTCCAGTTTTGGGTATATAGTTGTCTATAGCATCCTTGCCAGCTCGCCCACTGTATTCCACATGTATATGTACATATGTCTTTTTGATTGGTTTCCCTTACATATATTATTCATGTTTATATCTTAAACACATTCTTAAGGATATTCGATATGTAGGATTCGGGCATCTGTCGCGCCCCATCAGTTTGGGTCGTGACAAAATTAGAGCAGTTCTCTCCTAGGGTTGTCTACAGAGCGTGTCTGGTAGAGTCTTGTTTATGGGTGTGTTGTGCAACACACTTATAGAAAGGAGGCTATAGGACAATAGGATGTTATCTTCTATTTTTATCTTAGATCGTGTGATAAAAGAATTCATGTTCCTAACGATATGTTATATTTTCAGCAATGCCTCTAAAGACTAAAACCGCCCAAATGGGAAAGTCCGTGGCTGGTGTGACTACTAGTCGAGCACCACGAGTTACCAGGGCTCTGGGAGACTCTCATAGTGAGATTCCGTCTCAGACTTCACATACCCTGCCCTCTCTAGAAGATCTCCGAGGGGCACCACCTCCAGCGCCCTCCCCTGTATGTTCATCCCCTCAGCCAAATGCACCAGGTCAGGAGATGAGAGATGCTATTTAGCTATTAACATGATTAGTAGCCGTACATGCTCGACATCAGGAAGTAGGTATTGGTCATGCAGATGGTCCGTTAGTGCGAGGATTCGTGATTTCATTAATTTAGACCCTACGATATTCACGGAGGCAAATCCAAATGAGGACCCTCAGGTATTTATCGATAGAATGCAGAGGACTTTGAGGGTAATGAAGGCCACTACGACTGAGTCAGTTGAGTTAGCTTCCTATAGACTCCGAGATGTTGCAGTTAATTGGTAAGAATCTTGGGAAAGATCTTAGACGGGCCAGAGTTAAGAGGTTCTTGACCCTTCGGTAGGGTAACATGAGTGTTCGGGAGTACAGTCTTCAGTTTGATTCATTGGCCTGGCTCCCACCATAGTATCTGAGATGTAGGATCGGGTTCACCGATTCGTGATGGGGTTAGAGCCGCACGTTCTTAACAAATGTATGTTGATCTCACTTCAGCCAGACATGAATATTTCTCATATTCAGGCATACGCTCAGGGTGTAGAGGAGCGTAAGAAGTAATAGAGGGCCCATCTTGAGCATGATAGATCCCAGAATAAGAGAGCGAGGTCTTCGGGTCCTTCTGGTGAGTTTCGAGGTGGTCATAGACAACAGTACCCGAGGTATCCAGCCCAGCCATCAGCTAGTGCACCCCTTCAGTTTGGCGGTAAGAGATTTGATCGTTCCACATATTCAAGGCCTAATCAGAATTTCAGGGCCTCAATTCTCAGTATAGGGGTGAGTCAAGTCAGATAAAGCCGCTCTTGCCACGATGTGCTCAGTGTGGTAACCAGCATGCCGAGCAGTGCCGTATGAGATTGGGTGTTTGTTATACGTGTGGTTATCTGGGCCATGTTATGAGGGATTATCCGACGAGAGGTGATGCAAGCATTGGTCAGTGAGCGAGATCTGTAACTGGTTCATCATCATCAGTACGCCTCTCAGGACAAGGTTCACAACCACCAATGAGTCGTGGTAGAGGCAGAGGCGGAGCATGTAGCTCGAGTGGTCCTCAGAAGTGCATTTATGCATTGGCAAGATGACAAGATCCGGATTCATCACCTGATGTTGTTACATGTATATTATCAGTGTCCTTATATGATGTATATGCACTGATTGACCCAGGTTCCACCTTATCATATGTTACTTCGTTAGTTGCTAGTAAGTTTGGAATACAACCTGAATTAGTTAAACCTTTTGAGGTGTCTACACCTGTTGGGGACTCAGTGATAGCTAAACGAGTATATAGGGGTTGTATAATGGTAGTTTATAGTCGTTCTACTGTAGAGGACCTAATTGAGCTAGATATGGTATAATTTGATGTTATAATGGGTATGGATTGGTTGGCTTCTTGTCATGCCAATGTTGATTGTAGATCAAAGATAGTGCGGTTTCAATTTCTAGTGGAGCCTGTTTTGGAGTGGATAGGTAATACGGTGTCGGAGAGAGGTAGATTTATTTCCTATATCAAAGCAAGGAAGATGATAAGAAAGGGTTGTATTTATCACTTAGTTCGGTTTCAAGATGTGGAAGTAGAGTCACCAACCATTCAGTCCATCCCAGTGCTATACTAGACAGACATGTTCGGAGATTGAGAACTAAAGACGTAGCTTCGGTGAAAGTACTTTGGAGAAACAACAATGTAGAAGAAATGACTTGGGAGGCCGAGGAAGACATGAAGTCTAGATATCCTCACCTATTTCCTCCTCCAGAGAAGGGTCCGACTGAAACATCACAACCTTTATGTATGTGTACGTATTCTTGTGTTAGTTATTGTCATTGGTCGTGTGAGGCCATTGTCGTTAGGGATGATTGTGGTCATATATGGAGTTGAATTATGGGGTTTCTACAGGAAGATTTGGTAGTAGTATTGTTACAAAGGCGACTCTGCCAAAGTTATATAAATCCCAGGGAGTTAAACATTCGAGGACGAATGTTTCTAAGGGGGGAAGGATGTTACATCTCGCATTTTTGTACGTTAAAGTTTCGTCGTAAGTTAATCGACGTAAGCTCAGGGATGAGATTATCTTGAGGTTAACGTATTTATGATATTTATAACAAGCGATAAATAATTGCTATGAAGGATAAAGGGTACACGAATTAAAGAAAATGAGTTTCAATGAAGGTTGTCGATTTGGAATAAAATATGATCCTAGCAATAATACCCGATATTTATGGACTAGTACCATACAACCATGATAGTAGGATGTATAAGTTATATTAAAAATGAGTAGAATTGTAAGTAATTTGAGACAATTCTTAATAATGCGGGTAGCTGATTAATTACCGGGTAACAAAATATTACCTAATTAATTAATTGATTATGGGATAAGATTAAAACCCCTCCACCCCCACGTGGAAGCAAGACCCTAACCAAACAAATGACTCTTGGTCATTTGTGATTAGGTGGCAACATAATACATTAAGTTCAAGACACATTTCATCCTAGGATATTAATTTCAACATAACATATTCATTCTACGATTTTGGATACAAAACAACATTTTCATTCTCAAGACACTACAATCATTATCAATTCTTTTAAGTTTTCAACAAAACCTCCTACTGAAAAACGATTCCAGCGATATTTATTAGAACCTTAGCAACGTAAAATTTTGTGGTTCTAAAGGTGTACGGTGAAACCTTTTCCAAGAATATCATATGTATTTTTTCCTACTACAGGTATGTTAAGGCTATCCCTTCTTTCTTTTTGGCATGATCTACACGACATGAACGAAACGAGCAAATACATAAATTCCATAAATGACTATAATCATAGAAATACTAGTGATTCTTATGTTCTTGCTTCCCCATGAGCCATATTATTTTATCATCTGTTCATGGGTCTCAAAAATACGTAAGTTGGTAAAGTTTATTTCATGATATTAATCGGAGGCATAATTGTCATATGACGTGCTGAGAGATTTTATTAACGTATTTCATATGCATTTCATAGATTTATACATGCACATTGACACATGACCAGATGGTGTTATATACGCGTATATATATATATATATATATATATATATATATATATATATATATGGGATATGGGAAAGGTTATGGCGTTATATACGCACCACCACCTGATCAGTTGGTATATGTTGATGATGTTGCCCATAGTGGCCGAGATGATAGATACCCTCAGAGGCTTGATGATATTATGTACACCTATACCTATGTATTACACGACATTTATATGCACGTGCATGACGTTATAAATGTTTCAGAACTTAAAAAGTTATTCAGACTTACAGGCGGAATTCGTTATGCCATATTTCATCTATGTCTCTTATATACTGATTTTCATGCCTTACATACTCATTACATTATTCATACTTACACCCTATTTCCCGAGGCCTGCGTTCATGCCGGCAGGTACAGGTAGGCAAGTTGACGGTCCCCCTACTTAGGATACTTAATCAGCGAGAGTTGGCATGCTCCACTTGACCTGGAGCTGCTTTTGATTTTGGTACGATATTCTTGTATATATATGGGCCTGACGTGACCCAGTCCTATCCTTATACCGTTGTATTTTCTATTAGAGGTATGTAGACAATCATGTATAGTTGGATAGTATGTGGCCTTATCGGCTTCCAGTTTTGGGTATATGGTTATCTATAGTAGCCTTGCCGGCTCACCCAATGTATTCCGCATGTATATGTACATATGTCTTTTGGATAGGTTTCCCTTATGTATATTATTCATGTTTATATCTTAAACACATGCTCAAGGATATTCTACATGTAGGATTCGAGCACTCATCGCGGCTTATCAGTTTAGATCGTGATAACTAGGCCACTCAAAATGAATACAAGCCTCAAGGGATCTACCATCAGCCTCAAAAGCTACACCCTAACAGGTAGAAGAAAACACTAATGATATGTTTAAAAAGCTTTTAATTGACAACCAACACCTTCAAACAGAAAACAAGGAATTGAGGACTGAATTTTGAAATATAGAGAGGAAGATTGTCCAGTTGGCTACACAACAAAATATTCGACCTGCAGGGGTCCTTCTAAGTGATACAGATAAGAATACTTAGGTAAATGCTGTAACTTTGAGTAATGATAGTGAATCGGAAGAAGTACAAAAAAGAAAGAAAGAAAAAGTCACTCTAGGGCTATCTGGTTGCCAAAATGTGGTAGAAACTGAGAAAGAAACGGAAGAAAGTGAAATGAATCCAATTGCAAGGCCACCATCTCCCTTCCCATAATGATTAAAGAAGAGAAGTGATGACGGTATGTTCAACAAATTTCTTGAGATGGTGAGCCAAATTCAATTAAATTTCCCAATCGTTGATGTGTTACGTGAAATTCCAAAATATGCTAAGTACATCAAAGATGTGGCTAAAAAATGAAGACTGACAAAGTTTGAGTTAGTGGTAGTTACTGAAGAGTGCACTTCACGAATTTAAAGAAAGTTTCCCCAAAATTTGGTGGATCCATGGAGCTTCACCATACTTGTTCAAATTGGTGAGGTAGATGTGGGACGGACACTCTCTGATTTGGGGGCGAGCATAAATTTGATGGCCCTTTCAGTTTTCAGTCAATTGGTGTTAGGGACCCCAAGTCCAACCACTATCATGTTGCAACTTGCTGATACATCTATTGTCCATCTTGAAGGGTGATAGAAGATGTGTTACTATAGATTGAGCAATTTATTCTTCCAGCAGATTTTATTATACTAGACTATGAAGCTGACGAACATGTTTCCATCATCTTGAGATGACCTCTCTTAGCCACTGCTGATGCTGTGATAAAAGTTCGTGAAGGAGAAATGATTCTCCAGGTTGATAATGTCGAAGCAGTCTTTAATGTGTACAAGGCAATTCAGCTGAAAAGTCACTACAAGGATCTGGCTATGAAATCTATGAT
Organism: Nicotiana paniculata; assembly: GCA_005239505.1. Classification (NCBI taxonomy): domain Eukaryota; kingdom Viridiplantae; phylum Streptophyta; class Magnoliopsida; order Solanales; family Solanaceae; genus Nicotiana; species Nicotiana paniculata. The sequence continues at coordinate 31,703 of ML332944.1, read as the reverse complement.
TGAGAACGAAGAAGAAACAAATGATGTGGGTGCATTTGGATGACTCTCTAGAGAAAGAACTTATGTTATTTGACAACATTGTCATGGATGATGAGGTGAAATAGATGGTGCATCATCTGGATGCATGTGCTTACATAAAAGGATTGATTGATTTTGAGCCTCTAGGTAGACCAACTGAGCTACCCCTCTCCCCTTCCCCCCCACCCCAAGTTGTCCCAAATTGGAACTCAAGCCCATATCCTCTCATCTTCATTATTATTATTTGGGTGCTGATGAAACTTTTCACGTTGTTGTATCTTCTGAGTTATGTGTTTTGTAGGAGGAAAAGCTACGCGTGCTTAGAGAGCACAAACGGGCAATTGGATGGACCATGGATGACGTTCGGGGTATAAGCCCATCACACTACATACAAACTCCAATTAGCACTTCGTCGTACAAGTTGGTTTATGGGGAGGCTTTTTACTTGCCTGTTGAGCTTCAGCATAAGGCATATTGTGTTAAATTTCGCATTTTGGGACGTTAAAGTTTTCTCGTAAGTTAGTTTACATAGGCTCGGGAATGAGATTATTTTGATGTTATAAGTATTTATGCTATTTGTAACAGGTGATAAGTAAGTATGGTGAAGGTTAGATGGTAAACAAATCAAAGAAAATGAGTTTTGTTGAAGGTTGTCAAATGGGAATAAAATACGGTCCAAGCTATAATACATGATATTTATGGACTAGTGCCATACAAAATACCACAAGACCATGATAGTAAGGTGTATAAAGTATGTTAAAATTGATTAGTATTTTAAGTAATTTGAGATAATTCCTAATTATGTTGGTAATGGGTTAATTATTTATTTTAGTAGGAAGTTAGCTAGTTAACTAGAAATTGGTGGATAAGTATTTGGTGGAAACATCCTCCCAATATGGCAGCAAGTGAGATTTTTAATTAATCCTAATAGGGATTAGGTAATCTATGTAGCTAGGTGGCATATTTAGGGATTCTTTGGCAAAGTAACCACATATAGTGGGGCACACACCCATTGTGATAAAGACATCTCCCTACATCATTAAAGTGAGATGTATTTACTTGCTAGTAGCGGATGGAAAGCCTCAAAAAGCATATATACGACCCACAAAATTCTATAAGTAGCAAGACTTGAAATTCTAAGGGAGCATGATACAACTTTTCTCAAGGAAATCATATAGAATTTTCCCTACTTCGATCTCGTTGTTACGTGTTTTGTTGCGATTGACGTGTGTTAGAGGGATTGTCAAGGGAATCATCTCAGGTGCGTTATGGATATCCCTTCTTTCATTTTGGAATGATCACAATGATACAAATAAAACGAGCAATCGCAGAACTTTCATAAATGCCTCTATTCATAGAAGCAATAGGCTTGCCTATGTTCTTGAATTCCATGTGTCTTATTATTGTATCTTTTGTTCATGTGTCTCAGAAAAATACGTAATTGATAAACCTTATCTGAAGGCATATTGATATTTGTGTCACACTGAGAAATCTTATTAACTTCTTATTTATTGAATTAATTTATACATGCACATTGACACATGACCAAATGGCATTATATACATGTATATATGTATATGGGATATGAGAATAGTTTATGGCGTTATATACGCACCACCACCTGATCAGTTGGTATAAGTTGATGATTTCACCCATTGAGGACAATATGATATGATGGATGCCCTCAAAGGCTTGATGACTTGATGTACGTATATACCTATACATGATTTGAAATTTATACGAGTATGTGCATGACATTATATATGTTTCACGATTCACACAACTATTCAGACTTACATGTTGAGTCCTTTATTCCATGTTTCATTCACGTCTTTTATATACTATTTTTCATGCCTTACATACTCGAACATTATTCATACTGACGCCCCTATTGTCTGGGGCCTGCTTTTCATGCACGTAGGTGTAGGTAGACAGGCTGACGGTCCCTCTTTTAGGATCCTTGATCAGAAAGCGTTGCTTTGCTCCACTTGTTCCGGAGCTGTTACTAGTTTTGGTATGCTATTTTTTGTATGTAGATATGGGTACGACGAGGCCCAGTCCCGTCCTTTATACAGTTTTACACTCTATTAGAGATATGTATACAGTCATGTATAGTTGTATAGTATGTGGCCTTGTTAGCTTCTAGTTTTGGATATATAGTTGTCTATAGCAGCCTTGTCGGCTCGCCCTACCGTATTCCGCATGTATATGAATATATGTCTTTTGGATATGTTTTCCTCACGCATATTATTCACGCGATTCAGCAGCTTAATGACAAAAGTTATTCATGACCTACCCATAATTCATGTTTATATTTGAGACGCATGCTTAGGGGTGTTCGACAGGTAGGACTCGGGCACTCGTCATGGCCCATCGGTTTGGGTCGTGAGAAAAGTGGTATGAGAGCAGCTCTGTCCTAGGGTTGTCTACAAACCGTGTCTAGTAGAGTCTTGGTTATGAGTATGTTGTGCACCATATTTACAAACCGGCGGCTACAGGACATATAGGATGTTATCCTTCCTTCTTATATAAGATCGTGCGATACAAGAATAAATTTTCCTAACTATGCATTATGTTTTCAACGACGCCTAAGAAGGCTACAGTTTCCCAGAAGGGACAATTCGTGGCTGATGAGACTACTAATCGAGCGCTATGAGTTACTAGGGCTCGGGGAGAGTCTCATAGTGAGATTCCATCTCAGACTTCACACACCCTGCCCTCTCTTGAGGAGCTCCGAGGGGCACCAGCTCCAGCATCTGCCCATGTACATCCAGCTCCTCAGTCAATGCACCGGGTCATAAGTTAAGAGATGTTATTCATCTATTAACTCGATTAGTAGCCGAACAGGATCTACGTCAGCAGGTAGGTATTGGTCATGCAAGTAGGTCCATCAGTGCAAGGGTTTGTGATTTCATTAATTTAGACCCTCAGGTATTCATTGGAGCAGATCCAAACACAGATCGTAAGGAATTTATCGATAAGATGCAGAGGACTGTGAAGGTAATGAAGGCCACTGCGACTGAGTCAGTTGAGCTATCTTCCTATAGACTTAAATATGTTGCAGTTAATTAGTACGAGTCTTGGGAGTGTTCCAGAGGTGAGAATTCCTCTCCAACGGTATGGCAAGAGTTTACATAGGCTTTTCTTCGTCATTATCTACCACCAGAGCTTAGACGGGCTAGAGTTAATAGGTTCTTGACCCTTCGGCAAGGTAACATGAGTGTTCAGGAGTACATTCTTCATTTTGATTCATTAGCTAGGTAAGCTCCCACTATTGTATCTAAGATGGAGGATCCGGTTCACCGATTCATGATAGGGTTGGAGCCGCACCGGCTTAACGACTGTATGTCGATCTCAATTCAACCAGGCATGGATATTTCTTGTATTCAGGAATACGCTCAGGGAGTAGAGGGGAATAATAAGAAGTAGAGGGCTAATTATGAGCATGATAGGGGCCATAGTAAGAGAGTGAGATCTTCGGGTCATTCTAGTGAGTTTTGAGGTGGTCAGAGGCAACAATACCCGAGGTATACAACCCAGGATCAGCTAACACACCCCCTTAGTTTGCCGGTAATATATTTGAATGTTCCACATACTCAGGGCCTAGTAAAAATTCTAGGTCCTCAAGTTCTCATTATAGGGGCGAGTCAAGTTAGATGAGGCTGCCCATGCCACGATGTGCTCAGTGTGGTAAGCAGCATGCCGGGTAGTTACTTATGGGGTTGAGTGTTTATTATACTTGTGATTATCCAGGCCACAATATGAGAGATTGTCCTATGAGAGGTGGCGCAAGCAGACATCAGCCAGCAGGATCTGTAGCTGGTTCGTCATCATTAGTACGCCCCCTGGGAAAGGTTCGCAATCACCAATCGGTCGTCGTAGAGGCAGAGGTGGAGCATCTAGCTCGAGCAATCCTTAGAATCGTATGCATGCATTAGTAAGTCGACAGGATCAGGTTTCGTTACCTGATGTTTTTACAGGTATATTATCAGTCTCCTCATATGATGTATATGCATTGATTGACCCAGGTTCCACCTTATCATATGTTACTCTGTTGGTTGCTAGTACGTTTGGAATAGAACCTGAGTTGGTTAAAATGATAAGAAAGCTCTCGATCTCGGCTAGCTTGAGTTAGTTAAATAGACCAGCCTTTTGAGGTGTCCACACATATTGGGATTCAGGGATAGCTAGGCAGGTATATAGAGATTGTACAATAGTAGTTCATAGTCGATCTACATTAGCACACCTAGTTGAGTTAGATATGGTAGAATTTGATGCTATACTGGGTATGGATTGCTTAGCTTCTTGTTACGCCAACGTTGATTGTAGATCAAAGATGGTTCGATTACAGTTTCCAAGGGAACTTGATTTGGAGTGGAAAGGTAATACGACATCGCCGAGAGGTAGGTTTATTTCCTACCTCAAGGAAGGAAAGATGGTTAGAAAGGGATATATTTTTCACTTAGTTCGGGTTCAGGATGTGAAAGTAGAGTCACCAACCGTTCAGTTTATCCCTATGATTAATGAGTTTCACGATATTTTCTTTGATGAGCTTTCGGGTCTTTCTCTAGATCAAGAAATTGAGTTTTCTATTGACCTATTACCAGATACTCAACCAATATCTATTCCTCCCTTTAGATTGGCACCTGCAGAGCTAAAAGAGTTGAAGGAACAACTAAGGGACTTGCTTGAAAAGGCTTTATCAAACCTAGACATCACTGTGGGGAGCACCTGTGTTATTTGTGAGGAAGAAAGATGGTTTCTTGCGGATGTATATTGATTAAGACAGTTGAATAAGGTGACGATCAAGAATAAGTACCCGCTCTCGAGGATTGATGATTTATTTTGTTAGTTACATTGTGCCAAGTGTTTCTCGAAGATAGACGTGAGATTCGGGTACCATCAGGTAAGGATTAAGGAGAAGGATATTTCAAAGACAACACTCAAGACCAGATATAGGCACTTTGAGTTTCGTGTTATCTCATTCGGTTTGACCAATGCCCTAGCAATATTCATGGATTTGATGAACCGTTTGTTCATACCCTTTCTAGATCTGTTCGTGATTGTATTTATTGATGATATATTGGTGTATTCTCATTAAGAGATTGAGGATGCATATCATTTGCGTACTGTGCTCAGAGTTCTATAAAAAGGGAAGTTGTATGCAAAATTCTCTAAATGCGAATTCTGGTTGAATTATGTAGCTTCCTTTGGAATATTATTTCAAGTGAAGGTATCTGGGTTGATACACAAAAGATTGACGCAGTAAAGCCTTGTCCTAGACTTACGACACTGATGGAGGTTCGTAGCTTTCTCGGTTTGGCAGGTAAATACAGGAGATTTGTAGAGGGATTTTCTTCTCTTTCAGCACCATTGGCAAAGTTGAATCATAAGGGAGCTAAATTTTAGTGGACTAATGCTTGCGAACGGAGTTTCCAGGCATTGAAGGATAGATTAACTTCAGCACAGGTTCTAACACTCCCAGAGGGAACCGATGGTTATGTTATCTATTGTGACACTTCGGGCGTTGGATTGTGTTGTGTACTGATATATCATGGTAAAGTTGTAGCTTATGCTTCTAGAAAATTAAGAAAGCACTAGAAGAATTACCCAACCCACGATTTAGAGTTAGCCGTTGTGATTCATGCCCTAAAGATGTGTAGGCATTATTTGTATGGAATTCATGTTGATATCTATATGGATCATAAGAGCCTTCAGTATATATTCAATCAAAAGAATTGAATTTACGTCAGAGGAGATGGTTGGACCTACTAAACAACTATAACATTGATATTTTATACCATCCGGTGAAGGCGAATGTAGTAGCCGACACCCTTAGCCGTAGATCTATGAGTAGCATGTCATATTTACAATCAAAGAAGAGTGGGATAGCCTGCGGAGTTTGTTGCTCAGTGCCCTAACTGCCATCAAGTTAAGATTGAGAATCAAAAACCCGGTGGATTATTGAAGGCTTTAGAGATTCCGACTTTGAAGTGGGAAGTAATTAATATGGATTTCGTCATAGGCCTACCTCGTACCTAAAGTAAGTTCAATTTTATATGGCTGATTGTTGACAGACTTACAAAATCAGCCCATTTTATGCCTGTTAGTACTACATATTCTGTAGAGGATTATGAAGGGTTTATATTAAGGAGAATGTACGACTTCATGGTGTCCCTATATCTATTATCTCGGATAGAGGAGCTCAGTTTATAACTAAATCTCCGGAGGTACTTCTAAAAAGGATTGGGGAATCAGATAAGTCTTAGTACATCATTTTATCCCCTGACAGACGGACATGATGAGCATACTATTCAAACACTAGAGGATATGTTACAGGTTTGTGTGATAGACTTCAAGGGTAGCTGGGATGATCATCTGCCACTTATTGAGTTTGTGTATTATAATAGCTATAATTCCAGTATTCAGATGGCTCTATAGAAATCTCTTTACGGATGGAAGTGTAGGTCGCCTATAGGATGGTTCGATGTTGAGAAAACTAAATTAGTAGGTCCAGAGTTGGTACAAAGGCAATCGAGAAGATTAAGCTTACATAGGAAGTGCTATTAGCAGCTCAAATCCGTCAGAAGTGTTATGCGAATAATCGACAGCGAGACTTAGAGTTTCAGATTGATGACTGGGTATTCCTAAAGGTATCACCAATGAAAGGCATTATGAGGTTTGGTAAGAAAGGACCATATATCATCGTACACAAGGTAGGATAGGTAGCATATGAGTTAGACTTACCTTCTGACTTGGAGTCTGTACATCAGTCTTTCATGTGTCTATGCTCCATAAATGTATCGGAGATCCTTCCAAAGTCATGTCAGTTGATGATGTTCAGGTCATAGAGCAGCTATCATATAAGGAAACTCCCATTGCTATACTAGATAGACAGATTTGGAGATTGAGGACTAAAGATGTATCTTGAGTGAAAGTACTTTAGAGAAACAATAATGTGGAAGAAATGACTTGGGAAGCCGCACAAGACATGAGGTATAGGTATCATTGCTTGTTTCCTCTTCCGGAGGAGGATCCGACTGAGACATCCAACCTTATGGTGCGTGTATGGATTCTTGTGTTAGTTATTTCCATTGGTCGTGTAAGGCTATTGTTGTTATTGATGATTGTGGCAACATGTGGCATTGAATTATTGAGTTTCTACATGAAGAGTTAGTAGTAGTACTGTTACAAATGTGGCCCTACCAAAATTTATACAGATCCCAGGGATTTAAACATCCAAGGACGAATAATTCNGGGGGGGGGGGGGGGGGGGGAGGGGGGAAGGATGTTACATTTCACTTTTTTGTACGTTAAAGTTTTATCGTAAGTTAATCGACGTAGGAATAATAATGAGATTATTTTTGAGGTTATAAGTATTTGTGCTATTTATAACAGGTGATAAGTAAGTTTTGTGAGGGTTAGAGGGTAATAAAATAAAATAATATGAGTTTCGTTGAAGGTTTTCAAAGTGGGATATCCAAGCTATATACGTGGTATTTATGGACTAGTGCTATACAAGGTACCACATGACCGTGATAATAATATGTATAAAGTATGTTAAAATTGATTAGTATCTTAAGTAATTTGACATAATTTCTAATTATGTTGGTAATGGGTTAATTATTGAATTTAGTGGTAAGTTAGCTAGTTAATTAGAAATTGGTGGATAAGTATTTGGCGGAAACATCCTCCCAACGTGGCAGCAAGTGAGATTTTTAATTAAGCCTAATAGTGACTAGGTAATCTATGTAGCAAGGTGGCATTTTTAGTGGATTCTTTGGCAAAGTAATCAAATATAGTGGGGTCCACACCTATTATGATAAAGACACCTCCTCACATCAGTAAAATGAGATGTATTTACTTTCTTGTAACGGATGGACAGCCTGAAAAGGCATACATACGACCCACAAAATGCTATAAGCAGCGAAACTTGAAATTCAAAGGGAGCACGGTACAACTTGTCTCAAGGAAATCATACAGATTTTCCCTATTTCGATCCCGTCGTTGCATGTTTTTTCGCGATTGACGTGCGTTTGAGAGATTGTCAAGATAATCGGCTCAGGTATGTTAATGCTATCCATTCTTTCCTTTTGGCATGATCCCTATGATACAAATGAAACGAGAAAACGCACAACTATCATAAATTCCTCTATTAATAGAAGCACTAGGGGTGCCTATGCTCTTGAATTCCTATGTGTCTTATTATTGTATCTTCTGCCCCCGGGTCTCAGAAAAATACGTAATTGATAAAGATTATCTGAAGGCATATTGATCTTGTGGCATACCAAGAAATCATATTAACTTACTTCTTATGCATTGCATATGTATATATATATATATATATATATATATGGGGTATGAGGAAAGGTTATGGTATTGTATTCGCACACCACCTGATCAGTTGGTATACGTTGATGATTTTGCCCACTGAGGACGAGATGATATGATGGGATGCCTTAAGAGGCTTGATGACGTTATGAACGCATATACCTATACATGATATGAAATTTGTACACATATGCATGACATTATAAATGTTTCATGATTCACACAACTATTCATACTTAGGGGTTGAGTCATTTATTCCATGTTTCATTCATGTCTTTTATATAATGTTTTTCATTCCTTACATACTCGGTACATTATTTATACTAAAACCATTATTGTTTGGGGCCTGCGTTTCATGCCCGCAGGTGCAGGTAGACAGGCTGACGGTCCCCCTTTTTAGGATTCTTGATCAGCGAGAGTTGGTGTGCTCCACTTTATCCGGAGCCATTACTAATTTTGGTACGCTATGAGGAGACGAGTTTGGAATGTTATAACTTGTACTTTAGGGTGAGACTATGGTTCATTAGATGATAAAGAGTTTATGCTATGATTTATATTTTTCAAATTATATTCATGTGCTACGTTTTGAAGTCAAGCAAGTTGTGGAACAAAAGTTGGCAAAGGTCTTCACAAGTTACATTCATAAATTTGTTGAAACTTAGGTCAAATGTATCTGAGATTTTATCCCAATATACTTGGAATTAGGGTATGATAAAACTACCAAATTTAATATATATGAGTCTAGTTTCCAACACATTAAACTGTTCGTCTATATGACATAGGAGTAGAGAGATATTTCCAGTTTCGCGAGAGTGCGCAGCCATCATAAGTGACAAGTAGGTGGGTCACTAAAGCTTTTTGAGAAATATATTTCGTGTGTTATATGAGGTCTTATAGGGGCATATTATATACCAAATTTAAGGTCTATGAATGTAGTTTCCAACTCTCTTAACCGTTTGTTCATACAACATCTGGATAAAAAGATATAAGCGTCGGAAGATGGGCCAATGCTAGGGTGCCAAGCTAGCACCTCTTTGACTTTTCCAAAGTTGATATATATAAGTCTTAGGTCGGAATTCTCTTCATTTTTCAGTATAACACGACCAGAGAACACCCATAAACATATCCTTAAGCTATATTCTAGGTTTTCAAAGATGATTATCATCCCGGACATGAAATCGAGAAGCGATAACATCAAATGATCCCTACGACGTAAGTGTCATTATACCGCCCCTCTTTTTTCTTTGTAGTTAGAGTTTTGGAAGGCACTTCATTGTTAATAAACTTCTAATATCTGTATTTAAGTGTTTAAATATCAAGGAAGGTTGATAAATGTGTTTCCTAATAGCTAGAACTCACGGGACGGTGATTGGAAGCCGTGAGTTTGAGTTATTTGACTTGTAGTGGACTGTTTGTGGGATGTTTCATGTTGGCCTCTTGTGCTGATGTTTTATGGATTTTTGGAGGATAAAAGGTGTGGGAAGACAACACATAATGATGGAATGGTGGGATGTTTGTTCGTCATTATTTTTGTTAAGGATGTTTGACACTACTTTTGTTGTCGTTTCATGTATGAAGTGATTAGGGTGTGTAGGTTGTTTTGTGATATATTGTGGTGGAGATAAGGTTTGGAAATAATGCATACATGTTGTTATTATTTTTTTCTTGGTGTTGGTGGTATATGGTTTTGGAGGAGAGCCTTGTTACAGGGGAGATGCTGTTCGAATTTACATAAACGAGCTACTAGCTTAAGTTACAGACTTAGCCCTTGCTCAACATTGATTTTGAATTTCGTTATGATATGATAGATTGAGTTGACTTATTTCAAGAGTTTCTTGGAAGGTATTAAGGCCTCAACTTGGTTAAGGTATGTTAAGGCACTTCCTTTATTCTTTAGGAATGATCTAAAGTAAAACGAACGTACACGATACGATATTTCATAATGAATCTACTCCTAGCAACTATGGTTGTACATGTATTTCTATTATTGTAAAGTTATCCAAAGAAAGTATGTATGATCCTTGAATCCTAGTGAAGTTCATATTGAAGGTATAATGTCCATAATGTTATTCGAAGGTGAAATGACCTTACATCACTCTGAAAGGTTTAGAACGTGATTCCATGAGTCCAACATGCATTATATATGTATCTATTTTACTCTACCGAGCCGCAATATATTCGGCCGGGAATGGCACCTATTGTGAAACCACTGATCAATCGGGTTTACTGAGCTCCACGTGGTCGGGTACGATTCTACCGAGCCTTATGATGGTCGGGTATGTTTTTACCGAGTCCTCTACGAGGTCGGGTATGATATGATAATGATGATGCCCACAGAGGCGTATGTTTTTAAAAGATTATATATATATATATGTATCACGCATTTCATGTCACTATCTCTCAGAGGCACTCATATGCTACAGGTTGTATCTCCTACATCACTTTACATTACTGTTCTTAGTTATGCTATTATGCCTTACATACTCAGTACTTTATTCTTACTGACGTCCCCTTTTCTTGGGGACGCTGTGCTTCATGACTGCAAGTCCCGATAGACAGGTTGACAGTCCTCCTAGTAGGTTATCGGCTCAGCGGAAGGTGTTGTTGTACTCCACTTGCTCCGGAGTTTCCTATTTGGTCAGTATGATTGGGACATGCATTGAATGGTATGGTGGAGCCCTATCCCGACCTTTATGTTGTTTATGTACTCTTAGAGGCTTGTAGACAAATGTCAAGTATATGAATACTTGTATGGCCTTGTCAGCCTATGTTTTGAGTTTACAAATGATCATGTCAGCCTTATAGGTGCGTAGGTCACATGTATAAGTTTCTATATCATGTTAGGTCGTCCTATGTCTAGCATTCCCTTATTTTTTATTTTGGTTATCTCATGATGTCCTTTTTGGCCCATTTACCCATGATAGTACGATAAAAAAGATATGTTACGTTGGTACTCGATCGAGTAAGGTACGGGGTGCCCGTCGCGGCCCATAGGTTGGGTCGTGACAATTATACAATTGTACACTCTATTAGAGGTCTGTAGACAGTCATGTATAGTTGGATAGTATATGGCCTTGTAGGCTTCTAATTTTGGATATATAGTTGTCTATAGCAGCCTTGTCGGCTTGTCCTACCGTATTCCGCATGTATGTGTATATATGTCTTTTGGACATGTTTTCCTCACGTATGTTATTCATGCGATTCAGCAGTTTAATGACATATGTTATTCATGACCTACCCTTTATTCATGTTTATATCTTAGATGCATGCTTAGGGTTGTTCGACAGGTAGGACTCGGGCACTCATCATGACCCATCGATTTGGGTTGTGACATATTGGGCCATCAAGAAGCTCAACTCCGATATGAATCTAGATAGGGAAAAACGAACGTTACAACTAAATGAGCTAAAAGAGTTTCAGTTGCACGCATATGAGAATGCAAAGTTGTATAAGGAGAAAACAAATAGATGGCATGATGACCACATTTTGCTTCATGAGTTCAAACCTAGTCAAGACGTTCTATTGTTCAACTCAAGGTTGAAGCTCTCTCCTCGGAATCTCAAGTCTATATGGTCGGGTCCATTTGAAGTAGTGGGGGCTACAAAGCATGGAGTTGTTGAGCTAAGGGATCTCGAAAGCGATGACACATTTTTAGTCAATGGACAATGAGTGAAACACTATTGGGGTGGTGGCGTCCATCGTCACAAAACTTTGATAGACTTTCTTCATGCTTGAGGGAACATGTTGCGTCGTGTCGCGATGTTAAATTAGGCGCTTGTTAGGAGGCAACCACATTTTTATTGCTTTCGTAGCTTAGTTGTTTATAGATAGAGTAGACTAGAGTTTTGTTTTTCTTTGTCGTCATAGACAACGTAGGTAGAAATTATGTGGAGTGTGTATAATGGATATACAAACTGCTCGGTGGGATTGGGAATTCGTTCAAAAAAAAAATCAGCGCCCAGACTAGTGCCCCGCGGTGCCTGTGGCAAATACATGAGCTAATTTTCCCCCAGCACCAGGACTAGCGCGAAGCGCTGACCTAGGGGGTGGGTAAGTTTTTTTTTCATTTTACTTTTTAATTAACCCATTAACCCTTTACTCGACCCGGATACCCGTTTATACTTACCTAGTAACCCGCACCCACTACCCATACCCATTCTCAATCTAATTAAAATAACCCTAATCCACAAAGCCCCTCCCACTCTTACCTTTCTCTATCTCTATCTCCTATTCGTTACGCCCTCCCCCCCCCCCTCCTCCCCCTTCTCTCTCTTAGTTCTCCATGGCTCTTTTCTGATTTCATCTTCAGCAAGTCATGTATGTTCTCTCTTTCTCCCTTTTCTCTAATTTTGTTAGTTATAATCCCCCTCCCCCATCCCAAACGACCCCCACTCCCAAGTTTTGCCTAGTTTTCTCTTTAGAATTTGTGTTGTTATGGTGGGTGGTATCAAAGAGAAAAATTGATTGTTGAATTTGGTTGTAAATGACTTATACGGACTAGTAAACTAAAATTCACACTACTTCATTCAAATTTTTGAGGGTAACCATGTTTCACCATTATTTAATTGAGTTGCACACACTTTATGCCCACCATGTATTCGATAAAATGCTTGAATGACTATTTAGTGCACCGATGAAGTCTGAGTAGTCGAGTGTATTTGTACGTAAGTTTTGGCTAAGTGTGGGGTGTTTGGGGTGATTTACATAACTGAAACTTGTTTTCAATCCCTACCATGCCATAATCACACTACCCATACCATGTATCATGTATAATGTATATTATATCCTTTTGTTAGAATTAGTTAGTGTATTGTATTAGTTGTAGTGATTAGGGATCAAGTGTTGCTTGTTTGCACTACAATTAAGTCATGGCCATAGTTAACTACTTGTTTGTATATGGAATAACACTTGGAATATAATTTTGTGGCATGGGGAAGTCTAAAGTATCCATTGCCTTGTGGTGCAACACTTGTGCACTATTTGAAAAATTATTGTGTGTCTATTGCACAAAGCCTTTGGGTCTAAGTGTGGGTCATCTTTAACATTCAGTTTAACCTCAGGGCGGGCTTCATGATTAATTCTCAGATACAAGTTGATTGTTTTATAGGTTGCAATGGCTCGTGATGGTGCTAACAAAAGGAAAAGGAGCGGTAAAGTCCTACAGTACTACTCCCCCTCCTAAAAAGCGAAAGCAAGGTGAGGTGTTGTCTCGAGAAACAAAATGGAAGCAATATGCTAATGAGTCCAGGAGGGCATCTTCGTGACCACGACCGCAATTCGATTTGGTTTGTGAGGATTATGTCAAATGGTATGACAAGATCGATCCATATGGGCGGTATGTGTCTGAAATGGGGATCAATGTGACCACTTTGGAGAGAAATTTCCCTAATGTTCTAGACCGGTTGAAAAGTATGACGATGGACAACTTGATTGAGTACCCGGGACATGAGAACTTAAGTATGGTAAGGGAGTTGTATCCAAATTGGAACGAGCACAAGTTCATGTCGTGGGTCAGAGGGAAGGAAATGCAGTTGGATATGGAATAATTATGCAAGTTCTTAGGAGTTGGTTGCCCAACCCGAGGAGGTTGCAAAAGTTTGTAACGTGCCCGAGCTACACTGATATTGTCACACTCTATGTGGTGTAGATTCTAATGCTAAATGATCTAGGATAAAGGGTTATACTCACAATGAGATGCTTCAATTTGACTTCAGCAAAACTGCCAAGGTGTGGCAAAACTTTGTGCAGGCCAGGCTGATGCTAGTGGAGCACAACACAGGGTGCACTCGAGCCAAGGTGTGTGCGATCTTCTTTCTGATGAACAGGAAACAAGTCAATTTGGGTGAGTATAAGTTGGGGAGATGGTGCGCAAACCGATTAGGCAGAAGATAAAAAGGTTCTTCTTTGGTAACCATGCCGACACACTACATGATATCTCGCGGGGTGCCTGAGTAATCTAATTATGATGAAGTGGTGGATGCTCCAAAGGGTATGATGTACATTACTTCTTTGTTGAATTCCACGGCCAAGATGAGACAGGCTGTGCAGAATGAGCGGGAATAAAATTTCAACAGATATCTATATGGCTCCCTAATCTTGATGATGAGCAGGATGAGTGTGACAGATGAGGAGCGGATGCAGCTGCTCAATAATTTGTCTAGTGCTTCAAAGGAAATAATGAGGATTGTGCCTGGTATACCTATTCACCCATCGAAGGATGAAAACACCAACAAGGCTCAGATGATGAGGATGATATAGGTGTTGATGTCACGGTTCCAATGGCTTTGGTACCCCTTGGAGCTAATGATGATGAGCCTGGAGCTTCGGCTAGTGGGCGTTCTGAGGATGAAGGTTCCGAGTATGACCCGAATGGGTCTGAGTAGTAGAGAGTTCTTCTCTCCACCTCACTTTTACTTTTAATTCTTATATGCATTAGAGACTATGCATAACATAAGTGTGGGGTGGGGGAATTACTTTTTGAAGTGTAATTGTATAAAACTTTTTTTGTTAGTTTTTCCATTAGAACATGTTGTTAGACGTAGTCTAGTTAGAGTAGTAGTCGAAATTATTGAAGGGAAAAAATGAAAATATTGAAAAATAAAAAAACAGAAAAGCTCGGACTTTTCCTAATGAAGGCTCGCTTTAAAAGCTTTCTTGAGGGAGTCTCCCTATTTTTCTCTGGGTGCCGTTTTTTTTTGAAGGGTGAAGTATGGACTGGGTATTTTTCTTTTAACTTTTTAGGAGTAGGATAGGATGAAAAGTGAGTTGCTCTAGATACTTATGAATATTTGGTGCTAGCACATTAGGCCATGGCATGCACTCTGTCTTTCTATTATATTTGATCTGAATTGTGATGCCTAAGTAAACTAGATAGCCTACTCTGTGATACATGTTCTCTGTTGTGTGACTCATCGGTCACCTAGTGCATTGTTGCTTAAATTTCTCAACTGTGTGTGCTTGCTTGACCTGAGAGTTGAACATAACCGTCTTGATTGAGTCATGTGCAATGTGTGTGTTAGGATTTGTGATATTTTGTGCTATATTGTGTATTCTATAACTTGCCATGTGTATTAATCCAAGTAAAATTATTAAGTTGTGCTAGTCTAGGATATGACGTACGCAATTCTTTCCTTGATCATAGATGTGCTTTCCACTTACAAATAAAATTTTCCCATTGCTAGCCCCTTTGAGCTTATAGACCTTTTCATTGGCACCCATATTACAAGCCATATCACTATTTTATTCTTAACTTGGGCGTGTTGAATCTTTACCTCCGAAGGCACTTAGTCGCTAAAAGAAGTAAGGTGATTGATTGGGAAGTAGCTTTTGAGTACTACCATGGAAGAGCCCATAAGGTGCACTAATGTTGTGAAAAGGGCCACTAGCCGATGAACCTTAATGTATAGAGTGTGTGTAGAAAAAAAAAAGAGAAAAGAAAAGTGCAAGGAAAAAAATACAAATAATGTTGATATCAAACAAGAAAGAGAAAAAAAAACAAGCACACCTCCTAATCTTCGTACTTCCCTCTAGTGGGGATATAAAAGTGTTTATTGAAAAAAAGGGGTAAGTTGTGTATGGTTTGTGGCGAGTGAATTGGTTGAGAATAACATGTGGTTGATTCTTGAGTGTAATGTATTAAATTTCTTAGGAGGGTTAGTCACCATTCCTAAATATATCCTACCCGTCCCTTAGCCTACATTACATCTCATAAAGTCCTAATTGATCATAGACTTGGCTAGCTTAGATTACTAGAGATGTAAACTATGGCCATGCTTATGGTATGACAATGGGATACACATGAATTTCTTTGTGAGAGTGAGAGAATTTTGCCCAATTGTGTGATTTCCTTAATTTATGTTCAAAGTTATACTTTAATGTATGGACTATTTTTATATTCACTCTCTTGTTTGTTGGTGAGGGCACATGATCTCATGACAGATTGGTAATATCATTAATGTCTTTTGTTGGGTGAGTCCGCGAGTTGAGGTGCTTAGTGGTAACGATTCGGCTCTTGAGGTAGGGTGGTTATGGGTAGGTTGTTTAAATTGGTTGCATTTAAATGTTTATACTTGGGCATGTTTAAGACGGGAAGAACGTGAATTTCATATATTGTTGCTTGATTACCGGTATCGACCATTGTCAAAGGTAGAGTGGTGGTTGAAAAAAAATTGAATTGCTCCTCCATAGTTGATATGTACATTGTGTGGGTGTAATTGATAGTTCCATTGCTCTAGGGAGAGCAAGATTTTAATTGTGGGTGTTGATATTTGGCTTAAAGCATGTGTATTTATATGCATGTCATCTCGCATTTTCTCATACTTTGTGGAATTTGAATGTGTAATTTTAATAATTTATTCTAATTCGTGGTACTTTTAGGTGTACGGTTCACCTAGAGGAAATGTGGGACGAAAGTGCACGAGTTGAAACAAAAAAGAAACAAAACGAAAAATGGGCAAAGTGCAGCGCCCCACGCTGCCTAGGGCGCAGTTTACATGTGCAAAAAATTTCCAGTGCCAGGGCTAGCGCCCCAGGCTACCCAAGGAGCTAAGTGACGGGAAGTCTCCTATTTTGCGCAAGACAAAGTTATTTTGACCTTAAATACCTCCAACTCATATAAAAATAAGTCTAAACTTATTTTTGAGGCGGAGACGCCACTTTGAGAGCAAAACACAAGGAACACTCAGGAGCTAGGATTCTCAGTTTTTCTTCATCCTTTTTAGTATTTTTAACTATTCAACACTTATAAAATTGTTTAACCTAATCATGAGTGGCTAAGAACCTCACTATTTTGGGGTAATGGGTTGTTTTTGACTATTTTAATTTTATCTTTTAACAGCCATTTTTTTTTACGAAGGGACATAATTTGGTCGTATAGATGTATCAATAGCGATCACATTTTTATCTGGTCGTTAAAATTAATTTTTAGTTTAACATTAGTCAAGGGAAAATATTCGGTCCTTAAAATTCATAAATCAAGTCGTTAAAAATAAATAAATAAAATAACGCTAACATTTCCATGTCTTTTATCCAACATCAGCCCACTCATGTCACTTTTCCGTTTTTTTGCCCAACTCATTATTTTCCGAACCCATTTTTCTTTATTTTTATTACACATACGATCCCTTACAGCTAGGTTATAATTGAAATTCAACAGTTGAACTCTGTACAACATCTGGCCTTGTGTTCCTCTCTACAACCTAGGGTTTCATTCTTCTTCTTCTCAAGTTAAGCTCTAATCTTGCAGTACTATTGTGAAATTGGGTACCTTTTTTATATTCCAAATTTCTCTTAGTTTTTCAGGTATTGGTTCTTTTTATAATTACATGTACTACAAATTTATAATTACATTCAGATTTTAAGAAGATTGTTGATGAATGTGTAGGAGTTGCTTTTTCTTATTACTGAGTATTGCTCGTTATATGTTAACTATGTGTATTCTCGTATAAAGCAGATTATTTTTGAATTGGCTTTGATTTTGAATTACATTCAGTTTTTTTTTTGTTTCTGTTTTAGTATCCCTAGTTCTTCTACTTATCTTGAACAAGACTATTATTGTAGGAGAAATCTAAATTATGGTCTTTAAAATTAATAAATTTTTTTATGCAACATTAGGAGAAATCCAGTTTCATCAAAAACCATGTCGATATGTATGTATGTATGTATGTTTGTGTGTGTGTGTCTATATATATATATATATATATATATATATATATATATATATATATATATATATATATATATATTACACCTCGACGCAAGGTTGCTATATTGATCTTTTTAAGTCTAGCATATGCTACTACGTTAATTTGAAGCTTTGGATTCTTATATAATTTCCCTATTGTGTTGGTTTATTCTCGAGGATATATAAGAAACAACCTCTTATGAGGATTACACTGGGTTTGTTGTTGTTGTTGTACGAATATTCAAGAATGCACTTTTTACTTATTTATGTTTTCTTTTTCTCCGTGCATCTGTGAATAATACTTTATAGATCAAATGTATGATTTTGTATTGAGATACATACTAATTGTACATAGAATAAGTTGAGGGACCTATGTGTAAAAATTAGAAAGCTTTGTCCTTAATGGAAAAGTTGTCAAGGCTGTTAGAGGTGGGATGTTATAAAAGGCTCACCCTCACGTGTATTTCTTCTTCTCTTAAGAGAAAATACAGAGCTTCTTCTTCATCTCCTTTCTCTCTATCTCCACTATAGCTTTCTCACTCAGATTCACTTTCATGTTGCTTTATTGTGTAGATTCAATCAATTTTATGATGGTATCAGAGCGGTGATCATGATTTCATCGAGATTCCGGCAAAACACAGAAGATTGGAGCTCCGACGAAGTTGAACTTCAGACAGCCATGGGGGAAACGAAGTTGCATCTCTAGATCACAACCATCCATTGTTTCTACAATCCTCAGATGCTCCAGGACTCGTCCTAATACCGCTCAAACTTACAGGGTCATAAAACTATGCTCTATGGAGTATAGTGATGAAATTAGCATTCAGGGGTAAAAGTAAGCTAGGGTTTTTGGACGGAACTTATGTGAAGAGTATGTACATAGGAGAATTGGTTGTACAATGGGAAAAATGTAATGCGATCGTGTTGTCACGGATTGGGAGCATTGTATCAAGTGAATTGATGTCGAGTATCGTCTATGCCTCTAATGCAAGGAACATGTGGAATGATTTCCAGGAGAGATTTGATCGATCATATTTGACGAGAATTTATCACCTCTGGACAGCTATCACGGCCTTAAGGAAAGGTATTGCCTCTGTCACTAGCTATTTTTAAAAAATGAAAGACTTGTGGGATGAATTAGATGTGTTAGTACCACTGTCTTCGTGTGATTGTGAAGAATCTCGACCCTTAGTGAAAAACCTAAGATCTCAACGTTTGGTGCAATTTCTTATGGGCCTAAAGGAAAGTTATAACAACATAAGGAGCAATGTGTTAGCTAAGAGGCCTGTTGTGATTGTTAATGAAGCCTATGCCATAGTGACTCAAGACGAAAGTCAGAGGTCTTTAGGTGTTGTTGATACGCATAGAGAACCACTCACCGTGTTAGCAGGGAAAGGCCAGGACTTTAGAGCAAGAAAGCCTGGAGTCATTTGTGAACATTGTGGGTATAAGGGACATCTTAAGGAGAATTGCTTCAAAATAATTGGATATCCAGATGACTTTAACAGAAAGAGGAAGAATCAGCCTGCAGGAGGAAAGGTATATGATAACAATATGAATATAAATGCAAATAGTGAAGAAGGGAAACCAATGAATGTGCAGATACAAGGAGCAAGATAGTTTTTCACAGAAGAACAATATCAATAGCTAGTGAGGTTGTTGTCCAAACCAACAACTGCAGAAAGTTCTAATAATTTTGCAGGTATAGTTTCTCTATTATCTGATGCAGATATGTGTGATTGGGTAATAGATATAGGTCCAACACATCATGTCACACACTGTAAGAATATTCTAAACAATGTTAGAAAGGCAGATAACCAACATGGAGTACAACTTCCTACTGGAAGGATATCTTAAATAACTCACACAGGAGAGGCCACCATATTAGGCAATAAGACAGTAAAAAATGTCTTATATGTGCCAGTTTTTAAAATTTAACTTGTTATCAGTATCTAAACTCATAAAGGATCTCTGTTGCTCAACCACATTCTTCCCTGATTTTTGTATATTACAGGATCTCTACAGTGGCAGGGCGATGGGGATTGGTAGAGAGAACAATGGTTTGTACTTACTTAAGGAGAACATAACAGTGGCAGCTGCAGGAGTTTTCCTGGGAAAGGGAGAAGAAGCTGGACTTTGGCATTTAAGGTTAAGACATGCTTCAATGAAGGAAATGCCTCATATTCCAAAGTTACAGAATAAATTTGATGTGGATGTACAAGAGGACTGTCAAATATATCCACTAGCTACACAATGTAGGCTAAAATTTCATGTTAGTAGTACTATTTCTACTAGAATTTTTCAACTTGTTCACTTAGATGTTTGGAGACCTCACATATTACCTATTTATGATAGAAAGCATTACTTTGTTATGATTGTTGATGACTATAGTAGGTACACTTGGGTCTGTTTGATTCAGTCAAAAATTGAAGTACTAGTTGTAATAAAGAACTTTGTTGCAATGATTCAAAATCAATTTGGTATGATTGTCAAGGTGTTAAGGTCTGATAATGGTATTGAGTTTTTTCATTCTCAATGTAATGAATTGTTGGCTTCCTTGGGAATAATCCATTAGAGTAGTTTCCCATGTACCCTCAACAGAATGGTACAGTTGAAAGAAAGCATAGGCATATATTGGAAATGGCAAGAGCACTGAAGTTCCAAACCTCAGTACCAATAAGGTTTTGGGGGGATTATGTAAGAAAAATTTCCTATCTGATTAACAAATTGCCCACAGGAGTATTACAGGGGAGTGTCCTTATGAAGTGTTGCATGGAAAACTAGCAAAACTAGACCATCTAAGAGTTTTTGGATGTCTTTGTTTTGCAAGTAATATACCTGGAGGGAATAAATTGCACTAAGGGCAAGGAGACCCATTCTCATTGGCTATTCAGATTCGCAAAAAGGGTACATGTTGTATGATCTAGAAAGCAGAAGAATATTTGTTAGCAGGGATGTAACATTCAGAGAGCATACTTTTCTTTTGAAGGAAGGAATGCAAATTGAAGAAGAAGATCTCTTCCCAATTACTACACCATCAGTTGTTCCAAATGACCTTATGTCTGACCAACCTGCTCTTCATTCAACTACTGACGAGAAGCTTCCAAATGAGGGAGTGACAACAGTAGATTCAGAAATCACACCAGCAGTAGCTGATTCTGAACAACCAGCATCCATTGAACAAGTAGCAGTAGATGATTCTGAACCAACTATGAGTCCAATAGTAGAGACTGATGATGGTGAGGATCAAACAGAAACAAGCCAAATACTTGATGATGATTTGAATACCAGAAAATCCAACAAAGTTTCAACACCCTCTATTTGGCTAAAAGATTACATTACCACATGCAAATCACAGTCCAAGCCACACTATATCTCCAAGTTTGTACCTTACTATCATTTATCTAACAATTACTAGGCCTATTTAGGAGTGTTTCCAGCAGAGGTTGAACCTAAATCCTTCAAGGAAGCATGAAGGAACAAGAACTGGATAGAAGCAATGTCACAGGAAATTAAGGCTCTTGAGGACAATGCTACTTGGGAGATAGTTGACTTGCCAGTAGGTAAGAGAGGAATAGAATCTAAATGGGTGTTCAAGAAAATACAAAGAAAATGGGGAAACAGAGAGATACAAAGCTAGATTTGTGGCAAAGGGTTATACTCAACAAGAAGGTTTGGATTATCATGAAACTTTCTCTCCGGTGGAAAAGATGGTAATTGTGAGGACAGTGATCAGCATTGCAGCATCATGAGGTTGGACTTTGTTCCAAATAGATGTGAACAATGAATTTTGCAAAGAGACCTCTATGAGGAAGTCTACATGGACTTACCTTAGGGTTTATAGAAACAAGGGTAGAATAAGGTGTGCAAACTACTCAAATTCTATATATGGAAATAAATAGGCCTCAAGAAAATGGAACATTAATCTTACTGAAGCTTTACTAGAAGGTGGTTACTCTCAAAGTGATCATTATCACTCTCAATTCACTAAGAAATCAGGCCTTCACATTGTTATAATCATGGTGTATATGGATGATTTGCTTATAACTGGCCTCAATGTAGAACTGATAGAAGAGGCTAAACAGACTCTACACAACTCTTTTAAGGTGAAGGACCTAGGAGAACTTCATTATTTCCTTGGCATAGAAATTCTGAGATCAAAGGACGGGATACTGCTCACTCAAAGAAAGTGTGATTTGCAATTGATCTCAAAAGTTGGGCTTGCAGCAGCCAAACCAATCTCTACTCCCGTTGAACTGAATCAGAAATTGATTACCTTCGACTATGTCAAGCATGTAGGAGTCAAGGGGGATGAGGAACTGGCAGACATTGGAAGATAATAAAGACTTATTAGGAAGCTAATCTACCTAACCATTACTAGACCGGACCTTAGCTTTTCAGTTCAAGTACTTATCCAATTTATGCAACACCCTCACACAATCACATTGGGATGCAACATTGTGTGTGGTCAGATATGTGAAATCAGCTCCATGGCTTGGAATTTTGCTATGTACTGGTACTATCAACAATATATCTGCTTATTGTGATTCTGACTGGGCCTTATTCCCAAATACTAGGAGATCAATCACAGGATACATAATCAAATTGGGTGATTCTCTACTTTCCTGTAAGTCCAAGAAACATCAAACTGTGAGTCGAAGTTCTGCAGAGGCTGAATACAAGAGTCTAGCAGCAACAACAATAGAAATTACATGGTTTTTAGGATTGTTGATGGAGCTTCAAGTTCATGTCCATCAACCAGTTCCTCTGCATTGTGACAGTAAGGATGCTTTACAACTAGTAGCCAATCCCATCTTTCATGAAAGAGCCAAACACATTGAAATAGATTGTCATATTGTTCGAGAAAAAATCAAGGATGGACAATTGGCACCACAATACATTTCTACCAGTCTACAACAAGCTCACCTTATGACCAAGGGTCTAGGATCAACACACCATCATTTTCTATTGTCCAATCTTGGTGTGCTTGATGTATTTCACCCACCAGCTTGAAGGGGAGTATTGAGATACATACTAATTGTACATAGACTAAGATGAGGGATCTATGTGTAAAGATTAGAAAGCTTTGTCCTTAAAGGAAAAGCTGTTAAGACAGTTCAAGGTGGGTTGTTATAAAAGGCCCACCCTCACGTGTATTTCTTCTTCTTCTTAAGAGAAAATATAGAGCTTCTTCTTCATCTCCTTTCTCTCTGTCTCCGCTGTAGATTTCTCACTCAGATTCACTTGCATGCTGCATTATTGTGTAGATTCAATCAATTTTATCATTTTGGACATAAAAGTTAAGCTTTAGGTGAATTATTTTGTTACCCTTAAATCGTTCAACCATTTTTTATCAGATGCTTTCTTTTCTAGAATTCTTTCTCTTAAGTTGTACAGTATATCTGTATCGAATTTGCTTTAAATGAAGATTGCAAAAGCACTACCAGTAAATGGTAGTTTAGATTTCAATGTTATTCCTCATGTTTTGAGCTCTCTTTCCTGATAATTTGCCATTCCTTTCCTTTAAAATTAATATTCAATTGAGGTAAATTCTTGGCGTTTGTAGCTGATAATTATTTGAATTAAATGTTTCAAATACAAAGCTATGGTTTGATATAGGATAGTGTTGATTATACCTAGATTTACCTGATTTGTTACAGAAAAAAGTTGAAGTCTTATGAAGAAATATGTGTTTTGTACCTTCTTGCTACTAAATTTAATAAACTGCCTTTGCCTTTAGCAAAATAAAGAAAATTAAAATATGTTAGTTACCCACACTACAAAGTATATTCATCTTTGTTTGCTTGTTCATGCAAAGTTTAAGCTGAAATTAGAAGTAGTATGGGGATGCATGTTGCACAAATAAAGAAAGGTATTATGAAGCATGTTTGATGCTGACTTTTGCTTTAACATCTGGAACTGTATAAATTTAAAAGAACTTTATAAAACTACCCTAATAAAGTCTTGTATTTGCAACCATATTGTTGCTCATTTTATTACAAGCCCCTGATTCTCAAGACTAGCTACTCATTTAGTTTTGAAACAACTTAACCTGAGAATATTATAATGTATATATTCTCGTGTTACTACTTGCCTTGTCCAATTTTCTGATTGCATTACCTATTGCTAGTTTTTATTTTCACTTCGGTGCCAGATCAGTTTGCTTGTTGTTGGCCCTCCCTTTTTTCCTTTCTGGCCGAGGGTCTACCGAAAATAGTCTCTCTACCTTCATTAAAGGAAGGGGTAAGGTCTGCGTACATACTATCCTCCCATAACTCCACTTGTGGGATTACACTGGGTATATTATTGTTGTTGTTGGTGGTGGTGTATCAGTAAAAATTATTATTCTTTATGGATGTGATTGCCTTTAGATTCCTCTTCTTTATTTAGATAACACTAACACTTTCATTATTTTAGATAGTTGTAATGTTGCTACATTTACTTTTACAAAGGTTCTTTGTATTATCTAGTTATGATCTTTTTCCAAGGTGTAGTGGATATAGAATTTTCTCCGTTAGAAGTTATAGAGATGGAGTGTACTACCTTAAGAGAACAAATAAAACATAGAGCCTTATTTAGTTTCTATAACAATATTAGATTCTAAACGTAATTTAAGGTGCTATTTTCTTAATGAACAACCACACTATAAGCGTATCAATATAGAGTAAATTCTTTTTCAGATTCCCTGATTGGTAGCTTTATTTATAAAATTGTTACCAAAAATATTCTCAATTATTAAGAGTACTAGAAATTTAACGTATTTATTCGTCATTTATTGTAAAAATATAGAGGTTGTTACTTGGGTTTAGGGTAGTGAAATGGTGGATTTGAGAATTTGTTCAAATGGATAAAAAAAAAATTCAAACATAGATTGACTAATATTCCTTAGTACAGGTGACTAATATGGTTTTTTCGTTGATGTTCATTTCTTGTTCATTGCTATACTGTAACGACCCGACCGGTATTTTGAGAATTTAAGTCTCGTTCGGCGGCATAAGGTCTTGAGCAGCTTCGTATTATGTGTATTGAATTGTGTGCGTGGTCGAATTCAGTTACCGGATGATTCAAAGTCAAATTGGAAGAAAGATTCTAATTTTGGAATTTTAAGCGGTAAGAGTTGGCCGAAATTTGACTTTTATGTAAACGGCTCCGGAATGGGGTTTGGATGATTTCAACAGCTTTGTATGGTGATTTTTGACTTAGGCGTGCATCTGGATTTGGATTTGGAGGTCCATAGGGTAATCTGGAGCATTTCGGAGAAAAGTAAGAAAAGTTGAAGTTTGGAAGGTTGAGAGGTTTGACCAAGAGTTGAACTTGGTGATATTGGGTTCGGAATGCGATTCTGAGAGTTGGAACAGCTCCACTATGTCATTTGGGATTTTCTTGCAAAATTTGATATTATTCCGGGTTGATTTGATAGGTTTCGGCATGAGTTTTAGAAGTTGGAAGATTTGAAATTTCATAAGTTCGATTCATGGTATAATTAGTAGTTTCAACGTTGATTGATGTGATTGGAGTCCCCAAGAGGGTCCGTGTTAGGTTATGGAACCTTTTGGTATGCTTGGATGGGTTCCCGGGGCCCTGGGTGCGTTTCAGATGAGTTGCATATGGTTTTCATGGTTGTGAACAAATATGAGTTCTGGTGTAATTGCACCTGCGGACCCTAGTCACAGGTGCGATGGTCACAGGTGCGAAGATAAAGATGCAGGAGCGTGAAGGGATGAGCTTGGTAGTCTCCGCGGATGCGCAAAATTGGTGCGCATATGCGGAGATGCAGAAGCGGATTCTTGGGTGCAGAGGCGAGCTGGAGCGCAGATGGGGTTTGGGCATACGAACTTACACTTGTGCAGAAGCAGTAGGAAGTCCACAGGTGCGAGGGCGAAGCTGTTCAATGGTCTTAATAGATGCAGTTCACTTGTCATAGAAGCGACGCAATAGAAACGGCTAATTATGTCGCATGTGCGATCATACCTAGGCAGAGAGTTTATATTAAAGGGTTTTGCCATTTTTTCATATTTTGTGTTGTAAATCTCAATTTTGGAAGATTTTTCGTTGGGTTTTCAAGCCAATCATCGGGATAAGTTTTCTTCACCTTGAATTTATTATATTCCATGATGTTATCTTTAACGACATCTTATAATTTGTGTCTTGAGTTGAGGAAAACTAGAGATATTTTTAAGGAAACTTTCAAAATGTAAAATAATGATTTGAGGGACGATACAGTGTCAGAATTTGATAATTTTAGTATGGTTGAACTCGTATCAGAATGGGTGTTCATGTTTTGTGAAATTTGTCGGGCTCCGAGGTGCGGGTCCGGGGGTCGACTTTTGGGTTGAATTTTAGATTTTGATAAAGATTGAGGCTTTATGATCTAGAATAGTCTCTTATGAGTTTTATTTAAGCTTTCAATTTATTTTGGCTATATTTGAGCCGTCCGGAGTTCATTTCACCTGAGAAGTTCATTTTAGAGTATCGGTCTATTTACTTTGAGGTAAGTATCTTGCCTGACTTCGTGTGGGGGAACAACCCATTAGGATTTGAGTGTTCTACGTTAATAATATCATGTGAAATCCATGTTCGCAAGGCGACGCATACGTGCTTGGGCTTATTTGTGAAAAGTTGTCCTTTTTAGGTTCTTAGGTCCTTGTATTCCTGAGTATGAAAATTTTTTGTTATGATTAGGTTTTCTTAATTACTAGTTTCACCTCTACCTCCTTTAATTGGAATTAATTTTCTTCAGGATCCA
Organism: Nicotiana paniculata; assembly: GCA_005239505.1. Classification (NCBI taxonomy): domain Eukaryota; kingdom Viridiplantae; phylum Streptophyta; class Magnoliopsida; order Solanales; family Solanaceae; genus Nicotiana; species Nicotiana paniculata. The sequence goes on along the minus strand of ML332944.1, from coordinate 4,926 downwards.
CTCTTATTGCCTATTTGTCTCTTACATGACTTAACTGTAGTTGTTACCTTTTCTATTGCCATTTTATCCCTCCCTAATCGCTTCTCCTTAATTGAAAGTATGATTATATCTTCTGTAATTGTTCATCCTTAATTGAGGTTATGATTTTCTCTTTGCTGCCTACCCTTAACTAAATTTGTTATATCTCTTTCGTAATTGCTCAACCTTTAAAGAAGTCAAGGACTTATCCTTTTTAGAATTATTGACTCGTGAGATATCCCTTATTGTTGAACTGTACTTTGTGGGACCGTTGTTTCATATCATTTTCTCTCTTGCTGAGTTGTACTTATTATCACTGGTATTCTCTATTGTGGTTATTCCTTTTGAACTAGTTCTACCATTTTTTTGTGATCGAAAGTTCTTGAGTTGATTTACTTTCCGTACTCTTGTATTATTGTCATTGTTTTTGTTGTACTTGTTGTTGTGATGCACGAGGTTTCTGCCGTGCAGTTATTATTGTGATGCACCGAGGTTTCTGGCGTGCGGTTGTTATTATGATGCACAAGGTTTCTGTCGTGCGGGTGCAATTGTGTTGCACGAAGTTTCTGTCGTGCTATTGTTATTATTGATATTTTCATATGTTGCATGATAAGGTGGGGTATATATGTGGGTTGCGCATGTGTAAAGATACGGTTGGAACATTACTATGCATGTGTGGCGAAACAAGGCGGGCATTTACTTTATTAATTGCGCACGTGGAGAGACAAGGTGGGCTATGTCAGGGATTGATTTGTGATGACTTGTGATGGACCGGGGGCATTCTTGTTGTTGATATTTGTCCAGTGACGCACTTACCTGTGTTAGTTTTATCTTGGGGAAAATTGTGGGAAGACATTTTACGTGCTTTCAATTTTCTCTATACTTACTAGCTGGCATGAACTACGTTAGAACACTTGTACAAGCATATACATAGTTAATTACTCTTATCGGTTAAGAGGATGGATCTTAATATTGTTGAGTATTGATGCACACCCTTATTTGCTTGACTTCTATGCGAGAATGACTCTATTGGAACGTGAGTCGTACGTGCGGTTATACGTTTGTAATGAGGGCACAAGATGCCAAGTAGTTAGGGTTCCAGAATTGGGTCCCGTGGAAATATGGATATTCTGAGGTTCGGTACATCGTGGAGGTTATTGGCTAAAACCTGGTGTGAAAGCGGTTGTTTTTGTTGAGTTGCTACTTGCCATTACTTTATATGTGATCATTGGATTGAAACTATGTTCCGTTCATTCTACCATATCATTATTATGCATTTCGCTGTTAGTTGTTGCTTTCCTTTTCTTACTGCAATTACTGTATTATTTGTCATTATGCGTAGTCTTTATATAGATATCGTACTCTATTGTTTCTACTCTTATACTTTTCAAGGTTATATAGTGCAGTAGGTGTCTTGACTGTCCCTCGTCACTACTCCACTAAGGTTAGTCTTGATACTTATTGGGTACCACTGTGGTGTACTCATACTATACTTCTGCACATTTTTGTGCAAATCCAGGTATTGTGGAGTCAGTCGATCGTTAGCTAGCTGTGCAGATCTTGTGGTGGAGTCACATTCCGATTTTGTATTTACATTGTTTACCATTATTTCGAAATAGTTGTATTTAGAGGTTTTCTAGCAAACTCTGTAGAGCTTATGAGTTGTACTACCAGTTTTGGATTTGTAAAATTTAATGAGATTTCTATTTCATGATTGTCATATGTTAGTTTAACAATTTTTATTATTCAGTTAATGTTAGGCTTATCTAGTCCCTAAGACTAGGTGCCATCACGACACCTAATGAGGGTTAATTGGGTCGTGACAAGTTGGTATTAGAGCTCTAGGTTCATAGGTGCTACGAGTAGTAAGCGAGTTTAGTAGAGTCTTGTGGATCGGTGCAGAGACGTCTCTACTTATCTTAGACATGTTACAAAACCATTAGGACAATTTCACTTCCTTCATTTCTATCGTGTGAGTTTAGTGACCCCAAAGTTTGAGCGTTTATCATTCCACTCTCTTAAAGATGTTGACGACACGAGCTACACTTATTGATGACGTTTTCCCTAGAGCAGATGTCGCTAGGGGCATAGGCTGAAGAGGAGCACGTGCCGCAGCTAGGACATCTACCAAAGCAGTAGTTGAGGAGCCTCCAGTAGCTCCAGTTTGGGGACAGGTACCAGAGGGGCCTTGTCACGACCCAAAAATCACAAGTCGTGATGGAAACTAACTCAAAACTGATACAAATAAATACACGTTCTATTTGAAGGTTACATAAACAGATTAGAAACAACCTAAGATACCAAGGATAAGTGGAAACTATATCAAAAATGCACGAACATCTACCTAATCAGCACCTGATGTCACCAGCAGCTCTGCTCCAAAAATCTATACACATCGTACAGAAGTGTATTATCAGTACAACCGACCCCATGTACTGGTAAGTATTTTGTATAACCTCGTCGAGATAGTGACTAGGCTTTTATTTGAAATATGCTTATTGTTATGACATGTACATTAGACTAACATTATAGGAAGTTCAAAACATAAAAGATAGAAATACCGTATATAACTCTGCGAGACAGTCAATAATTACTAGCACGAATCACAGTAGAAAATTTACGATCTTTCCTGGTATGAGATGTGTATCCAAGATATCAAGTCTACTGGCACGATAACACCCCTCGTGCTTCTATCTCATCCTCTCCATATATAAATAAATTTGTGTGACAAATCAATTAGCACGGCAACACCTTTCATGCATTCAACTCATCCTTCCAAATGAACGTATAACAGAACCAACCAGATGACAGAAATATGATAATAGGAATTACAAAGTAGGAAATACGCAAGTAACAACAATGGACGATGATATACATGTGGGAAATAGTAAAATACTAGGCGGAAAGCACCTAAGTAATAACAACCAATGGGAAAACAAAGAGTATCATCTTCAATTAACTAGCAGAGTGTAGGCTGATGAGTGGTGGTTTTACCACTCGTTTTATCCTCTTTTTGTTAGATTTTGCGTCTCTTAATGATAACATGACGTCGTTTATAGTGTGTATTGCTCGAATTTCAGGGAAATGATGCCATGAAGTGGTTGGTGTTGAATTGGAGTGGAGTTGAGCACAAAGTGGTGAAAAATGCACAAAACCTCCAGTGATTCCGCACCTGTGGACTCTGGGCCGCTGGTGCGACCTCGCACCTACGGAGAATGGAACGCACCTGCGAAGAAGAGAAATTTTATAAAAGCCGCACCTGCAAAGTAGTTCACGCACCTGCGGAACCGCAGGTGCGACGTTTCATCCGCATCTGCGGAGATTGCTCAAGATACCCAGACTCGCACCTGCGATGGTGAGTCCACTTCTGCGGAGCCACACCTGCGAGGAATCTTCCGCAGGTGCGGTCAACGGGCATCAGGCTGGACAGAATTACAAAATCACATTTTCTTATTCCCAACTCACATATACTCAACCTAGCAGATCTTTTGGCAGATCTTTGGACATTGAAAAACATATTTTGAGTCTTAGAGACTAAAGAAGAACAAGTCTTAAAGCTAGGGTTTGCACACACACTTGGGTTTTGAAGATTTCAAGCTTGTGGTTAAGAATTTCTTACCCATTTATGTTTATTTCTTCATTTTCTTGCTTTTTATTGAATATTTAAGTGTGTAGTATTTATTTCCAACACTAATTCTTGTTTATGGAAATATTCATGTTTAAAGCGTGGATTAAATACACTGTTGTGCTTATGTGTTGAATGATTTTATTATATTTATGAAGTGAGTTATTGTTACTTTATTTTTTCTTGTTCTTTAATGTTTCCAAAGGGATTAGCTAACCCTAGGACTCGCCCATTAACTCCGAATAAATTTTGGAAAATATAAGTTGGGGTTGGGAAAGATTAATTAACAAGAACTTGAGGCTTTAACCCTCATTTTACAGATTCTACCTAGGGATAGGATTGAACTACTTGTAGCCATATCCGGAAGTTCTTAATCTCTTAATTGGGTTAGTAATAATTCAATTAGGGAGTCTTGTTAGTCTTTGGGAAAAGCTAATTAAGAATTATTATTCGTAGCTAATTAACATAAACTCGCTCATATTTGTAAAATCGTGAAATACATTGGATCGTTACTTGAGTGTAAATCTTGTTGCCACAGATCATTTTACTTGCTTTCTAGGTTAGTTTATATTTTTGCACTTAGTTATTAACATTTTCAATACCAAAATCTATTTGTTTGGAATTGCGCCAAAATTCTCTTACATTCCTAATCTCCTCCATATTGTTCTCTGTGGGATTCGACCCCAACCTTGTTGGGTTACTATATTTGACATTGATCGCTTACACTAGTTTAAGGTATAATTTGAGCGTATCAAATTTTGGCGCCGTCCGGGGAACAATTGGCGTAATTTAGGTTGTTTGAGAAGTAAGCATAAGTGCTTTGATCCAAACTTGTAAATATTTGTGCAATTATTTTTCTTGTTTAATTTCTTAAATTTTCAAAAAAAAAAATATGGCATCATATAGTGAAAATTGGTCGGATGGTAGTTGTTCATAATTTGATGACCCTTGTCCTTATTGTGGAGGACCACACCCGTGGCAAAATTTTTTAAATTCTCCCGGGGATGGATTATGTGCACAATCTCAAACCCATGAGTGGAGTATTTATCACGCTCAACTATGTCTAATAAAAGACTAAGNGTTATTTAAATTACTAACACTAAAGATTAAAACTAAAGATTAACTACGCTAAGGTGTAAACAATTGTAATAAAGATCTAAGGTTATGGTTTCCCCCGTCGGTGAATTTACTTCTCGGATACTTATATAGCTTGATTAGTTGTCTTTATCACTCATGAACACTCTATCTACCATAAATATCTCTCAAGTAATTATGATAATTTA
>ML332941.1:25524-68526 GCA_005239505.1 Nicotiana paniculata | reverse complement strand
TGAAAAATCATTTAAACGATAATTAAGAAAACGACCCCACCCAATAAAAAATTAGTTAATTTTTAAATAATAGAAATAATGAATCAAATAAAAAACAAGGATCTTATCTGCTAAGGATTCAAAGTTAATCAAGCACATTCTTTCCTAGACTTGAAGAATCAGAATATTTTCCTTTCTTAATTTCAAACCAAAATGGACGTTATTCCTTCGAAACAAAGAACGAGAAAACGTTTTCTTTGAAATTGAAAACGTTATTTCCTACCAAGATCATTAGGAACAAGAAACAAATTTCGTCCGTGAATTTCTAAGGAGCAGGAGTAAAATTTCGTTCAACCAACAAAGGTTTTCCAACAAAATATTACGCGATTTTCCCTACTCCAGGTATGTTAAGGCTATCCCTTTTTTCTTTCGGCATGATCCATGTGATACGAACGAAACGTGCAAATGCACAAATTCCATAAATGACTCTATTCATAGAAGTATTAGAGATATCTATGTTCTTGAATTTCTATGTGTCGTAATATTTTATCATCTGTTCATGGGTCTCAGAAAAATATGAAAGTTGAAAAGAGTTTACTTTATGATATTACTCAAAGGCAAAATGGCCTTATGAAGCTCCGAAAGATTTTATTAACGTACTTTTCACGCATTGTGTTCATGTGCATTGACCCATGATCAGATGGCGTTATATAAGCGTATATGTATATATGTATATATGTAAGGGATATGGGAAAGGTTATGGCGTTATATACGCACCACCACGTGATCAGCTGGTATATGATGATGATGTTGCCCACAGTGGCTGAAATATGATTCAGACGGTGTTATATATGCGTATATATGTATGTATATTCAAACAGCGTTATATACGCGTATATATGTATATGGGATATGGAAAAGGTTATGGCGTTATATACGCACCACCACCTGATCAGTTGGTATACTATGATGATTTTTCCCAAAGTAGCCGATATGATATGATGGAATGCCCTCAGAGGCTGATGATGTTGTGAAACATATAACTATGCACGACATGACATTCATACGCATATGCATGATGCTAAAAGTGATATATTATTTATAGAGTTATTCAAACATACAGGTTGAGTCAATTACTCTATATCTCTTCCATGTCTCTTATGTATTTATTTATGTGCCTTGCATACTCGGTACATTATTTGTACTGACGTGCCTTTTGCGTGGGGACTCTATGTTTCATGCCCGCAAGTCCTGATAGACAGGTCGAGATCCCTCCAAGTAGGCTATCAACTCATCGGAAGATGTTGGTGCGCTCCATTTGCTTCGGAGTTGCTCGTTTGGTTAGTATGATTTAGACACGTATTGTTTGGTAAGGCGGGACTCTGTCCTGACCTTTATGATATTTATGTTCTCTTAGAGGCTTGTAGACATATGTCGTGTATATAAAGGATTGTACGGCCTGGCCGGCCTATTTTTGTAGTTTATAAAGGACTATGTTGGCCTATAAGGCCCGTATGTCATGTGTATGTAATAATGTAATAAGAAAGATATGTTACGTTGGTACTCGGCTGGGTAAGGTGCCGGGTGCCCGTCGCGGCCCATCGGTTTGGGTCGTGACACAAAGATATTATTATACTACTACTCAAGAACCAAACACCTGAAATTAGAGAAAAGAGCCGACAGTCAAATTCTTTAATAATCAATGAGTACATAGGTATTTGTCTTGGCATCCCCTAATTAAAATATGCACTGATTATTTTTACTCAACTCTTGTCTTTAGCACACACAAGTTAATGATATTATAGGAAACTTTGAAAGTATCAATCGTGATTTCAGTCAAATCATGGTCAGAACTTCTGCATATGTTTTAGAGATACCAATACTCACTTAAAGTTCAACAAGACTATAGGTTTATAACTATGAACAGAACTCCTAAGGGTACTTGATAGAATCTCATGCCACTAGTCTTTCTTGTCGTGGAAATTAATGACATGATCACTTCTCTCTAAGAATATTAACTTTACACCTATCTCATTTAAGAGTAATCAATTTATTGTATCCAAGTAGTAACGACAAGAAGTTTCCCTTACCGTTCACACACTAGCTTCAATTCATATTAAATGGAAAGAGAGAACTCGATGCAGTTTCAAGACAGTGCACAGAAACATGAAATCATGAGGGATCACAAATAGAGATGCATGCAGAACTTTCATTCAAATACACATATAGATGTTTCAGCCAAGGTATGATTTTACAAATAGGCTGAGTTTCAATCCTTATAAATTTAGGTCAATAATATCATTAAGGATGTTAAAGACAGGGGATATCTTATACTAAGCACGCTAAATTCAGCTGTATAGATTAATGGTGAACATTTAAACATGATGGAGTTCTATCAAACTTATATAATAGTTAACACTCAGCTACAACAAATATGACTATAGCGTAGTTTATGAGAGATGGCTTGATCATAACAGAATACATGTAAGGATAATTACCGATATTCACAAGAGTTGGCCGAGTTACCTTAATGAGACTGTTCTATATAACGAGGCTTATAGATGCGGTTAGCAGTTAAACATTGATATAAGACTTTCATAGTAATGAATCAAAGGCTGCTTTAGGGTTAACACACTTATATGAAAAAGAAAGCACCTTGAACACTTAAACTTCACATACTTCAACTAAGTGATAAAGGATTTAACCATGAGAATTCAAGTATGTTCTAGTTATAGTCATCAAACAGCATTCCCAAATACAGCACAACAAAATATGCTAAATAGAAATAGTGTGATACATATAAACACCACAGTAGAACATTAAAGAAATCTGAAGTCTAGACAAATATGAGAAGCCATTAAGGCATATTAAAGAACTTAATCGTATAAGCTATTGGATCCAGAATAGGAGTCATCGTCTCATCGAGGCCACATAAAAACTTGATCAGTATTGATTAGAGATACATAAAAGCATAACATCTAGTCATAAATCAACAACAAATCATTATGAACTGGAATAAATAGCTATAGACTAATGAAAAGCATCATAAACAAAAACAATCAATAGAAAGATAGCAGTATATTAATAAATTTCGAAAAAAAAAAGTCAAAAGAGAAGAGGACGAGGTATACAACCTCCTTTTGTGCATCAGACCAATAAAGGTTTAACTTAGCCATGTAAGAAACAAAGCTTCATGCTTTTTAGTAGTGAAAGAACTCGAAAACAAAAGAGAAACATAAATCGCTGAGAGAGAGCACAAGTTTTGAAATCTTAGTTGTTTTTGGTACTTCATACTAGATTATTTAGTTTTCGTTAGGTCTTTTAGGCGAGAGAATTCAAAGCCCTAATATATAGTGGATGTGAAACCCTAGGGTTTTAGAGATTCAAATCATATAGTGGAGAGTGACGGGGGATGGATGATGATAGAAAAGAAGGTAAAATCGGAGTAAAATCAGAGTGAATAAGAGTGAAAACATATGAGAATCTTACCATGAGTATGCGACAGCAATGACGAGTGAAAAACCCATCAGACAAGGACAAGAGGCCCATAGGTCATTGCATTTGACCTTTGGTTTAGAATATTTATCATAAGGAGATATTTTATGCTCTAACAACAATGGACGATTTGAAGACTGAAGTTTCATATTTGTGTTTGGTTCAGAAAACTCAATATTTTGAATATTTAAGACGAAACAGGGAGATAACGTCGAGATTCGCGGAGTCAGAATACCTAGGGAATGATTTGGAGTCATAATTCATAACCTTTCACGATTTGGTGCAAGCTTTTATATGACTGATGGTCTGAAGCTTGAGAGAAAATGAGAGAGGAAAGGGAAAGGGGGCGGCAGGGTTCTTCTAGCATACTCCACACAGCTTATGACTTGTACAACCAGTTTTGGGATTGTAAAACTTTAAAGAGACTTCTATTTTGTAATTTTCATATGTTATTTTAAACATTGTTGGTATTCAGTTAATGTTAGGAGTGCCTAGTCCCTAAGACAAGGTGCCATCACGACACCTAACGGAGGGAAAATTGGGTCGTGGATGCATGGCGTGCGGAGTTTGAGCATATGCACTAGGGCGTCATGTCAGGATCAGAGTATGCCATTAGATTCTACGATTTGGCCGGACATTCACCTGCTTCCGTAGATTCATTGAGGGGCTTAAGCATGATATTCGGTTCAGCATGGCTCGGGAGTTGGAGTTGGATGTTTTGTTTTAGCAGATGGTAGGGATCGCTCGACGAATATAGGGAATGTGGGACCAGGAGAGCAGGGTTAGGAGATAGATGAGAGGGAAGCTAGGAGGCCTCGTAGACAGGAGTGATCTATTTGTCCTTATTTTAGAGGAAGGGTATAACATGATATGGGTTTTGTGGATCAGCCAGTTCAATTTGCATTTCAGGCTTCACACGGTGTTTCAGGTACTCATGGGTCTCAGAGTACCTGTACCACAATGTTTCCATAGCTACGTCAGCAGGGAGATTGCTTCAAGTGTGGAGATACCAGCCACTTCGTGAGAGAATGTCCCAAACATCAGAAAGATGAGTCACAACGAGGTATTCAAGAGAGTAAAAGGAGCCTAAGAGGGTGAGGCCCGGCCCGTTGATGTGTTTCATATAGTAGGCTGGAGGCCGCTGTGCCAAATGATGTCATACATGTATGCTTTTGATTTTTACATAGGAACACCATTCGTATTTTGTTTTGGTTTTGCTTATGGGGGTGAGACCTCCTATTTTGCTCCACCTATGGGTGAATTCATGATGTAGTATTCTGCTTATATGTTTTCCCCTGTTGGGGGACGATATGAGTAGTATCCCGTGTCTATCGCTTTCATTTGATTCATTATTGAGAGTTATACTATGAGTAAATTCATATTTTCCAATATAGTAGGTTTTTATGTGATTTCAAAATAATTTGGTTACGACTGTGATTTAGATACTCTAGTGGGGTGAGAGTTTAGTAATTGCTGTGATTTTATTGGAAAAATTGAGATAGTGAAAGGTTTCAATTGGTATGATGTGCATTCGACTTGTGATTCATAGTTAAAAGTGAGACCCTCGTGATTTCATGTGATTTGATATGCTTGAGCTAGGCTGCGCGCCGCGGTGGAAGTTATATCATTTTTGAGATCCTTGTGATTTGTTCATATACTTTGATTATTCCATGTAAATTGATTCGTAGAATAGTACTGATAGATATTTTTTCCAGTCAAGCTTCTTTAATATTTCTCTTATGTGTTTCTCCTTACGTATTCAATCATTTTCGTGTTGTGCTTATTTGAGTTTTAGCTTACGGGGTTTGTGCCAGTGGCGTTAAATGTGACCTTCTGATACGGGTGTATAGTTACGAGGTATTCATTTTTCTTGCATCATTGTTAGCATTGTGGAGGTTTGAAATAGGGTTCTAGCGAATATGAGGCTAATTGTTAGTTCTGGATTTGATTACGGGCAGCTATTGTGATCAAGAATGTTATTATCGGCCTATGTGTGATGTGTCACGTGGTGTGGTTGTACCTTATGGGTTTAGGAATAAGTGGTTGCGGCTGTTTGAGGCTGATACTAGGTGTGCAATTGGGAATCATGTCTTTTGGAGACTAGCGGATGGTGGAAATATTGACTTTAAGGCTTATTGGTGTTGGTGGAAGGGATAAGTTACAGTTAAGATGGTGTCGTCGGGCTTATATGGATTGGGGTGATCTGGGGTCACCCGCGGATGTATGTTGGATGTGTGCATTCAGTGATTTGTTGACTTCGAGGCGATTACTGGCACTTTCGAGGAAGAACGTTCGTTTTAGAGGGGGATGATGTAATAACCCGATCGGTCATTTTGAGAAACTAAGTCCCGTTTGGCGGCATGAGGTCTTGAACAACTTCGTATTATGTGCATTGACTTGCGCCCAGGGTCTAGTTCAGTTACCAGATGATTCGGAGTCCAATCAGAAGAGGGACTCTAGTTTTGGAAGCTTAAGCGGTAAGAGTTGTCCGGAATCTGACCTTTGTGTAAACGGCTCCACAATGGGTTTTGACGATTTTAACAACTTCGTATGGTGATTTTGGACTTGGGCGTGCGTCCGGATTTGGATTTAGAGGCCTGTAGTGTAATTTGAAGCATTTTAGCGAAAGTTGGAAACGTTGAAGTTTTAAAGGTGGACAAGATTGACCAAGAGTTTAATTTTGTGATATCGGGGTCGGAAGGCGATTCCGAGAGTTGGAATAGCTCTATTATGTCATTTGGGATTTTCCTGCAAAATTTGACGTCGTTACGGGTTAATTTGAAGTTTCCTAAGTTTTATTCATGGTGCGATTCATAGTTTCCACATTGAGACCTCGAGCGACGTGTTAGGTTATGGAACTTGTTGGTGTGTAAGACGAAGTCCCGGCGGCCTCGAGTATGTTTCAGATGGGCCATGGGCCACTTCCTTCTATGTTTGGACTGTTGAACTACTGGTGTCTTGTTTCCACAATTGTGTTCGTGTCGCTTCCTCCGCGTTCATGTAGTGTAATTTTATAGGATCAATTATTTGTCCATCGCGTTCTCATGATTCCATTCGCGATCGCAAATGTCTGCCTTTTCCTTCTTCGCGTTTGCGCACTAAAAACTAGGAGTTGGGCGCTGGTGACTATTTCCTGTACGCGTTCGCATTCTTCTGTCCGCGAATGCGTAAGTGTGCTTTACCCTCCTTCGCATCCGCGTGCTGCTTTACGCGTTCGCGCTCAGTTCTTGAGCTATTTGATTTTCCTTCTTCGCGATCACACATGTTTGATGGCGACCGCGTGACACTAATTATGGACAATAGACATTTCCTCTTCGTGATCGCAACTCTTTTTCGCGATTGCGATTTACTATACTTTGGCAGAATATATAGTACTCTATTCCGAGGGTTAGCCATTTTCACCATTTTTGGTAGTTCTAGAGCTCAGTTTTGAGAGATTTTTCTTGGGTTTTTCAAGATAATCGGTTGGGTAAGTGTTCTTTACCTAGAATTTGTTATATTCCATGATTATATCTTTATTTTTTATCATTAAATTAGTGTTTAAAGTTGAGGAAAAATGGGGATCTTGGAGAAAACTTTCTAAAAGTAAAATGATGATTTGAGGGACGAATTGGTATCAGAATTTGATAAATATGGTATGGTTGAACTCGTATCGGAATGGATGTTCGAATTTTATGAAATTTGTCAGGTTCCGGTCTGCGGGCCCGGGTGTTGACTTTTGGGTTGAGTTTTAGTTTTTAAAAATATTGAGGCTTTATGATCCGGGATAGTTTCTTATGACTTTTATTTATGCTTTGAAGTTGTTTTGGGTAGATTTGAGTCGTTTGGAGGTCATTTCACTCGAGAAGTTTGTTTTAGGGTGTTTGTCTATCTTCTTTGAGATAAGTATCTTACCAAACCTTGTGTGGGGAACTACCCTTTAGGATTTGAGTCTTTTATGATAATTGTATCATTTAAAGTCCCTATACGCGAGGTGACGAGTATGTGCGTGGGCTTATTTGTGGAAAATTGACCTATTAGGGCTCATAGGCTCTTATGTTTATTAGATATGAAGTTGTTTTATTGTGTTAAGTCTTACCCATTTACTAGTTTCACCTCTACATGTCTTATTTGGAATTAATTGCATAATGTTCCACTCTTAATGCCTATTTGAATCTTATGTGCCTTAACTGAAGCTATTCCATGTTTGATTGCTTTATCCTTAGTTGAGGCCATGATTATCCTTTCCGTTGCTTATCCCTAATTGTAATTATTGTACCTTTTTCGGCATTACTAAATCCTAAATGAAGCTAGTTATCCTTTATCATAGTTGCCTTATACTTATTTGGAATTATCGACTCCTGATATCTCCCTTGTTGTTAAATCGCACTTATGTGGAGGTCATTGCTACACAGTATCTTTTCCTTGTTGAGCTAGTGTTAGGTGGTATCGCTACATTCTGTTGTGTCTTTACTTGTGAGTTTGTTTATTCCATTTCTTTGAGTTTAGGAATTTCTGAATTGATTTATTTGCCGCACTCCTGAATTATTGTCATTATTGCTATTTTACTTATTGTTGTGATGTACGAGGTCTTTGACTTGCAGTTGTTATTGTGATGCACGAGGTCTCTGTTGTGCGTTTGTTATTGTGATGCACGAGGTCTTGTCGTGTTGGTGTTATTGTGTTGCACGATGTTTATACCGTGCCATTGTTACTATTGATATTTTCAGATGTGACAAGGCGTGTTATATATGTGGGTTGCTCATGTGGCGAGACAAGGTGGGATCATTATTATGCACGTGTGGCGAGACAAGGCGGGCATTTACTTTATCATTGTGCACGTAGTGAGACAAGGTGGGCTATGTTGAGGATTGATTGTGATGACTTGTGATGGCCTGGGGGCTTTGTTATTGTCGATTATATGTGTAGTGGTATACCTACTCTGTGTGAGTTATTCCGTATTCATTTCATGGTGATCGTTTCATAGGTGTCCTTCATTGTTTCTATTTTTATTAGGTTGCCTAAATGGTAATAGAACAATGGCACAAGCATACAAGTAGTTAATCACCACTAACAATTCAAGAAAATGGATCCTGATGTTACTGGCCATTATTATACACCGTCGTCTGGTTCTATTGGAACGTGCGTCGTCCTTGTAGTTATTGGTTGTAATAAGGGCATGAGGTGCCGAGTGTTTAGGGTTCACAAATTGGGACCTGTAAATTATGAATATTGAGGTTCGCTACCTCGTGGGGATTATTGGATAACACCTGATGTGTAAGTGGATATTCTCATCTAGTTTCTACTTGTCATCCCTTTAGTTGTTTTCTCAGGAGATTTGAATTGTGTCCAACATATTATTCTGTGTTATTTCTTATGGTGTTCCGCTGTTAATGGTAGTTTTATTTCCAATTGTAAGTACTGTATCATTATTGTCATCATGCGTAGTATTGTTGTACTCTTTTAGTTCTCCACTTATTCTTGTTCATGTTATTTAGTCCATTAGGTGTCTTGATTGTTCCTCGTCACTACTCCACTGAGGTTAGTCTTGATACTTGTTGGGTACCGCCGTGGGGTACTCATACTACACTTCTGCAAAATTTTGTGCAGATACAGGTATTTCGGAGTAAATCGATCATTAGCTAGTCGTTCGGATTTTGCTGTGAAGACTCAAGGTAAACGTGTTGCTGCATTCGCATACTTAGGAGTCATCTTTGGATGTTTTATTTTATTGTTTATCCCTGTTTCAAAACAATAGTATTTAGAGGTTCTTCTAGCATACTTAGTAGAGATTATGACTTGTACTACCAATTTTGGTATTGTAATATTTTAAAGAGATTTCTATTTCATAATTGTCATATGTTAGTTTAACCATTGTTGATATTCAGTTAATGTTAAGCTTACCTAGTCCCTAAGACTAGGTGTCATCACGACACCCAACGAAGGAAAAATTGGGTCGTGGATGCATGGCGCATGGAATTTGAGCAGTTGTGGTAGGGCGTCATGTCAGTATCAGAGTATGCCACTAGATTCATCGATTTGGCCAAACATGTACTTTCTTTAGCCCCTACAGTTATATAGCATGTCTGTAAATTTATTTAGGGGCTCAATCATGATATTTGGTTCAACATGGTTCGTGATTTGGAGTCGGATGTTTCATTTCACAAGGTGGTGGGGATCGCTCCCCGACTAGTATCATGTGGGACCAAATGAAAGAGGACGGACGGGATCAGGAGAGAGAGAACAGGGAGGCTAGGAGGCCTCGTAGACTGGAGAGATCTACTGGTCCTTATTTTGGATGCACTGTACGGCATGGTAGGTGTTTTTTGGGTTAGCCCGTTTACTTTGCACTTCATGCTTCGCAAGGTGTTTCAGGTACTCATGGGTCTCAGAGTACTCGTACAACATAGTTTTCGTAGCCACATCAGCAGAGAGGTTGCTTCGAGTATGGAGACACCAGCCACATGGTGAGAGAATGTCCCAGACTCCGAACAGATGTGTCACAATGGGGTATTCATACGAGTAGCGGGCGCAAAAGAGGGGAGCCCCGACCCGTTGATATATTCCATTCGCGATCACGAAATTTTGCCTTTCCCTTCTTCGGTTCGCGTAGTAGAAACTAAGAACTGGGCGCAGGTGACCATTTCCTCTACGCATTCGTAGTCTTTTGTTCACGAACGAATAATCGTGATTTCCTTTCCTTCACGTTCGCATGGTGCTTTAATCATTCACGTAGCTCAGTTACTGCACCATTTGATTTTCCTTCTTTGCGATCGTGTGGCACTAACTATGGGCATTAGCCATTTCCTTTTCGCGATCGCAGCTCTTTTTCTGCCATCGCTATGGACAATACGTTGGTAGAATATATAGTACTCTATTCCGAGGTTTAGCCATTTTAACCATTTTTGGAGTTCTAGAGCTCAATTTTGAGCGATTCATTGTTGATTTTTCAAGAAAATCGATTGGGTAAGTTTTATTCACCTAGAGTTTATTATATTCCATGATTGTATATTTTTATCATTAAACTAGTGTTTTGAGTTGAGGAAAAATTGAGATTTTGAAGAAAACGTTTAAAAAGTAAAATGAGGATTTGAGGGACGAATTGGTATTGTAATTTGATAAATTTGGTATGGTTGAACTCGTATCGGAATGAGTGTTCAGATTTTGTAAAAAATTTCGGGTTCCAAGATGAGATGCGAGTGTCAACTTTTGGGTTAATTTTTAGTTTTTGATAAAGATTGAGGCTTTATGATCTAGAATAGTTTCTTATGAGTTTTATTTATGATTTGAAGTAATTTTGGCTAGATTTGAGCTGTAAGGAGGTGATTTCACCCGAGAATTTTATTTTAGAGTGTCAGTATATCTTCTTTTAGGTAAGTATCTTGCCTAACCTTGTATGTGGGAAATACCCCTTAGAATTCGAGTCTTTTACGCTAATTGTATCATGCAAAGTCCTTGTACGCGAGGTGACGAGTACGTGCACATGCTTATTTATGAAAAATTAACCTCTTAGAGCTTGTAGGTTCTTATGTTCAATAGATATTAAATTGTTTTATTATTTCAAGACTTTCCCATTTACTAGTTTCACCTCTACGTGTCTAGTTTGGAATTAATTGCTTCATGTTCCACTCCTAATGCCTATTTAACTCTTGTGCGCCTAAACTGAAGTTGTTGCCTCTCTGATTTCCATGCTATATTTTCCTAATTGCTTAACTTTATTTAAAATTATTATTATCTCTTATGTAATTTTTTATCCTAAATCGAAGCCTTGATTATCCTTTTCTGTTGCTTTCCCTTAATTGTAATTGTTGTACCTTTTTCGTGAGTACTAAATCCTAAATGAAGCTAGTTATCCTTTATCATAGTTTCCTTATCCTTATTTGGAATTATCGACTCGTAACATCTCCCTTGTTGTTAAATCACACTTATGTGGAGGTCATTGCTACACAGTATCTCTTCCTTATTAAGCTAGTGTTAGGTGGTATTGTTATTTTCTATTGTGTCTTTCATTGTGAGTTCGTTTCTTCCATTTCTGAGTTGATTCATTTGTCGTACTCCTCTATTATTTTCATTGTTGTTGTTGTTGTACTTGTTGTTGTGATGCACTAGGTTTCTGTCATGTGGTTGTTATTGTGATGCATGAGGTCTCTTTCGTGAGGTTGTTATTGTGAAGCACGAGGTTTCTGCCATGCGGGTGTTATTGTGTTGCACGAGGTTTTTGCCGTGCTATTCTTACTATTGATATTTGCACATTCGGCATGAGAAGGTGGGCTAAATATGTGGGTTGCACATGTGGCTAGACAATGTGAGAACATTATTATGCACGTGTGGCGAGACAAGGCGGGCATTTACTTTATTGTTGCTCACGTGGCGAGACAAGGTGGACTATGTCGGGGATTGGTGGTGATGACTTATGATGGCCTGGGGACTTTGTTATTGTAGATTATTTGTATAGTGGTGTACCTACTCTTTGTTAATTATTCAGTGTTCATTTCGTGGCGGTTGCTTCTTATGTGTCCTTCATTGTTTTTGTTCTTATTAGTTGGCATGAACTCTAATAGAACACTAACACAAGCATATATGTAGTTAATCACCCCTAACGGCTCAAGAAAATGGATCTTGATATTATTGACAATTCCTACACACCATAGTCCTCTACTGGAACGCGCGTCGTCTGTGCAGTTATTGGTTGTATTAAGGGCACAAGGTGCCAGGTGTTTAGGGTACATTAATTGGGACCCCTAAGTTATGAATATTGAGGTTCGGTACCTCATGGAGATTATTGGATAACACTTGATGTGTAAGTGGTTATTCTCATCTAGTTCCTACTTGTCATCCCTTTAAATGTTTTCACCGGATTTAAACTGTGTCTAGCGTACTCTTTTGTGTTATTTATTGTGGTGTTCCGCTGTTAATGGTAGTGTCTATATCCTATTGTATGTACTATATCATTATTGTTATTATGCGTAGTTTTGTTTTACTCTGTTAGTTCTCCACTTATACTTGCTCATGTTATTTAGTCCAGTAGGTGTCTTGACTGTTCATCGTCACTACTCTACTGAGGTTAGTCTTGATACTTGTTGGGTACCGCCGTGGTGTACTCATAGTACACTTCTGTACCTTTTTGTGCAGATCCAGGTATTTCAGAGTCAGTCGATCGTTAGCTAGCCGTTCGGACTTTGCTGTGGAGACTCAAGGTAAATCCATTGCTGCATTTGCAGGTTTCATAGACATCTTTGGATGTTTTATCTACACTGTCTATCCTTGTTTTAACATATTTGTATTTAGAGGTTCTTCTATCATACTCAGTAGAGCTTATGAGTTGTGCCACCATTTTTGGGATCGTAAAATTTTAAATAGATTTCTATTTCATAATTGTCATATGTTAGTTTAAACATTATTGCTATTCAATTAATGTTAGGGTTACCTAGTCCATAAGACTAGGTGCCATCACAACATCCAACAAAAGAAAAATTAAGTTGTGACAAGTTGGTATCAGTGCTTTAGGTTCATAGGTCCTACGAGTCATAAGTGAGTTTAGTAGAGTCTTGCAGTTGAGTAGCCGCCAATAGTTCTATTTGGGGGGCAAGTACCGGGGGCGTCTGCTGTCACCACCGGAGTTCAGGATACCTTACCGCAGTTCCTAAGCATGTTTGGTATCAAGCGGGGTTTATTCTTGTTGCACTAGCTACTTCACATACCGAGGGAGGAACTTAGACTCTCGTCTCTTGTACTCCATAGCAGCGCGTTCACGTTGGTCAAGTTCCACCCATCATGGTGACATAGCCTATGGTTCCAATTCAGCTCGTGGTTAGGGCAGCAACATCTATGGAAGAACAACTTATACTTTCACGGTTCAAGAAGTATAACCCTCCTACTTTCAGTTGTTTGGCTTCATTGGGCACACATGGTATTCTAGAGGAGTATCACTGCATTCTCCATACTATGGCTATAGTGGAGATAAGTGGGGTTGGTTTTACTACGTTCCAGCTCAGGGGAGCGGCTTATTAGTGGTGGCTGGCATATGAGTTGGATAGCTCACTCGAGGCAGCTTCACTTACATGGGTTTAGTTTTTAGAGATGTTCCTGAAAGAGTTTGTACCTCAGTCCCTTAAGGATGCATGTCGCACGAACCTTGAGCAGTTGCACCAGGGCACGATGTCAGTATCATAGTATGCCATTAGATTCAGTGATTTGGCAAGACATACACCTCCTCAGTCGATCATTAGCTAGTCGTTCAGACTTTGCTGTGAGACTCAAGGTAAGCCTACTACTGTGTTGCAAGCTTCGGAGTCACCTTCGGATATTTTATTTACAATGTTTATCCTTGTTTCAAAACTGTTGTACTTAGAGGTTCTTCTAGTATACTCACTAGAGCTTATGACTTGTACTACTAATTTTGGGATTGTAAAATTTGTAAGAGATTTCTATTTTATGTAATTGACATATGATAGTTTGAACATTGTTGTTATTCTTAATGTTAGGCTTACCTAGTCCCTAAGACTAGGTGCCATCACGACACCCAACAGAGGGAAAATTGGGTCGTTTATGCATGGCACGCGGAGTTCGAGCAGTTGCGCCATTGCAGTATTAGAGTATGCCATTAGATTCAGTGATTGGACAAATATTCACCTGTTTTGGTCGCTGCAGTTAAATAGCGTGTTTGTAGATTCATTGAGGGGATCAAGCATGATATTTGGTTCAGGATGGCTCAGGATGTTCCTTTTCAGTAGGTGGTAGGGACCGCTCGCCGAGTGGAGGGTAAGTGGGACTAGGAGAGAGAGGACAGACGGGGTTAGGAGAGAGAGGAAATGGAGGCTAGGAGGATTCATAGACCAGAGAGATCTACTGGTCCATATTTTGGAGGCAAGGTACGACATCGTAGGTTTTTCTTGGTCGGCCAATTCAGTTTGCACTTCAGGCTTCACACGGTGTTTCATGTACTCAATGTCTCGGGGTACCCATATTCCACAGTTTCATAGTCACATCAGTAGAGAGGTTTCTTCGAGTGTGGAGATACAAGCTACATGGTGAGAGAATGTCGCAGACTTCAGACAGATGTGTCACAGCAGGGTATTCATGCGACTAGAGGGTGACCAAGAGGAGAAGGCCCGACCCATTGATTTGTTTCATATAGTAGTCTTGAGGCTGCTCTGCCAGATGATGTCATACGTGTATGCTTTTGATTTGTTATAAAGGAACGCCATTCGTATTTTGTTTCGGTTCTACTTATCAAGGTGAGACCTCCTATTTTGCTGCACCTATGGTTGAATTCATGATTTAGCATTCTGCTTATGTTTTTGCCCATGTTTGGGGACTCTATGAATTATAGCCCGTGTCCATTGCTTAGTTTTTATTCATTATTTAGAATTACGAGACTATAAGTGAATTCCTATTGTCCATTACGGTAGGTTTTGATGTGATTTCTAAATAATTTGGTTACAGCTGTGATTAGATATTCTACCGTGTTGAGAGTTCAGTAAGTGTTGTGATTTTAATTTGTAGAATTGACATACTGAAAGGTTTCAATTGGTATGATGCACATTCTACTTGTGATTGAAAGTTGGGAGTGAGACCCTCGCGATTTCATATGATTTGATATGCTTGAGCCGGGATGCTTGTCGGGGTGGAATTATATCAAGATGAGATTGATTTGTTCAAGTACTTTGATTTTTACTTGTAAATTGATTCATACAATATTAGTGATAGACAGTTGAGCCTGTTTGGCTTGTTTGATATTTCTCTATGTATTTCTCTTCACGTATTCAATTATTATCACCATGTGCATATTTGACTTTTAGCTTACGGGGTATGTGCCGGTGGCGCGAAATGTGAGTTGCTGATCCGGATGTATAGTTATGAGGTCTTCTTGTTTCTTTCATCATTGTCAGGGTTATGGAGGTTTGAAACATGATTCTAGAGGACATGGGCCTAATTTCCAGTGCAAGATTTGATTACGGGCAACTATTGTGATCAAGAATGTTATTATGGGCCTATGTGTGAAGTGTCAAATGGTGTGATTGTACCTTATGGGTGTAGGCATAAGTGGTTGCATCTGGTTGAGGCCATACTGGTGGGAATGTGGGAATCGGGTCTTTTGGAGACGAGCGGATGGTGGAAATCTTGACTCCAACACTTATTGCTGTTGGTGGAAGGGATTAATTACAAAAGAGATGGTATCATCAGGATTATGTGGATTGGGTGAGGTGGGGTCACCCGTGAGTGTATGTTGGATGTGTGCATTTATTTATTTGATGATTTCGAGGCGATTCTTGGTTCGTTCGAGCACAAACGTTTGTTTAAGAGGGGGAGGATGTAATGACCCGGTCGGCTGTTTTGAGAATTTAAGTCTCGTTCATTGTCATAAGGTCTTGAGTACCTTTGTATTATGTGTATTGACTTGCGTGCAGGGTCTTCAGTTACCGGATGATTCAAAGTCAAATCGGAAGACGTATTTTACTTTTGGAAGCTTACGCAGTAAGTGTTGATCGGAATTTAACTTTTGTCTAAACAAATCCGCAATGGATTTTGGATGACTTCAATAGCTTTGTATGGTGATTTTGGACTTAGATGTGCATCGTTATTTGGATTTGGAGGTCTGTATGGTAATTTGAAGCATTTCGGTGAATGTTTGAAAATTTGAAGTTTGGAAGGTGGAGAGGTTTGACCAAGAGTTGAATATGGTGATATCAGGGTCGGAATGTGATTCCAGTAGTTGGAACAACTCCTTCATGTCATTTTTGATTTACTTGCAAAATTTGACGTTATTACCAGTTGATTTGATAGGTTTCAGCGCGAGTTTTAGAAGTTGGAAGATTTGAAAGTTCCTAAGTTCGATTCAAGGTGTGATTCATAGTTTCTGACATCGTTCGATATGATATAAGACCTCGAGCGAGTATGTGTTAGGTTATGGAACTTGTTGGTGTGGTTAGACGAGGTCCCGGGGGCCTCGGGTACATTTCGAGTAGGTTACGGGCCATTTCCTTCTATGTTTGCATTGTTGAACTCTTGATGTCTAGTTTCTTAATTGCCTTCGCGTCAATTCCTTTGCGTTCGCGTAGTATAATTTTGTAGATTAATTACTTTTCCTTCGTGTTCGCATGATTCCATTCGCGATTGCGAAAGTTTGCCTTTCCCTTCTTTGCCTTCGTGTAGTAGAAACTAGGAGTTGGGCGCTGGTGACCATTTCATCTACGCGTTTGCATTCTTTTATCCGCGAACGCTTAAGTGTGCTTTCCCTTCCTTCGCATTTGCGAGCTTATTCAGGCATCTTCATAGCTCAGTTCCTAGGACATTTGATTTTCATACTTCGCGACCGCACATGTTTGATCACGATCGCATAACACAAGAAGTAGCCGTTTCCTCTTCGCGCAGCTCCTTTTCCGTGATAGCAATGTACAATACCTTGGTAGAATTTATAGACTCTATTATGAGGGTTAGCTGTTTTCACCATTTTTCAAATTCTAAAGCTCGGGTTTGAGAGATTCTTTGTGGATTTTTCAATCAAATCGATTGGATAAGTGTTCTTCACATGGAATTTATTATATTCCATGATTATATCTTTATTTTTATCATTAAATTAGTGTTTTGAGTTGAGGGAAAATGGGGATTTGAAGAAAACATTCAAAAAGTAAAATGATGATTTGAGGGACGAAAAGTTATCAGAATTTTATAGATTTGGTATGGTGTAACTCGTATCGGAATGGGTGTTCGGGTTTTATGAAAATTGTCGGGTTCCTAGGTACGGGTCCGGGTGTCGACGTCTGGGGTTGATTTTTGGTTTTTGATAAATATAGAGGCTTTATGATCCGTAATAGTTTCTTATGAGTTTTATTTATGTTTTGAAGTTATTTTGGATAGATTTGAGCCGTCCGAAGGTCATTTCACCCGAGAAGTTCGTTTTAGACTTTCGGTCTATCTTCTTTGAGGTAAGTATCTTGCCTAACCTTGTGTGGGGAACTACCCCTTAGGATTTGAGTTTTTTACGATAATTGTATCACGTAAAGTAAGTGTACGCAAGGTGACGAATACGTGTGCGGACTTATTTGTGGAAAATTGACCTTTTAGAGCTCATAGGTTCTTATATTCATTAGATATGAAGTTGTTTTATTATGTTCAGTCTTACCCATTTACTAGTTTCACCTATACATGTCATATTTAGAATTAATTGCTTCATGTTCCACTCTTAATGCCTATTTGACTCTTCTGTGCCTTAACTAAAGTTGTTGCCTCTTCGATTTCCATGCTATATTTTCCTAATTTTTTATCTATATTTGAAATTGTTATTATCTCATATGTAATTGTTTATCCTTAATTGAGGCCATGATTTCTGTCGCTTATCCTTAATTGTTTTTGTTGTACCTTTTTCGTGAGTACTAAATTCTAAATGAAGCTAGTTATCCTTTATCAAAGTTTCCTTACCCTCATTTGGAATTATCGACTCGTGATATCTCCCTTGTTGTTAAATCGACTCGTGATATCTTCTTAATTTTGGCCACTATCTCTTCCTTGTTGAGCTAGTGTTAGGTGGTATTATTATTTTCTGTTGTGTCTTTCCTTGTGAGTTCATTTCTTCCGTTTCATTGAGTTCAGGAATTTCTGAGTTGATTTATTTTCCGTACTCCTGTATTATTGTCATTGTTGTTGTTGTACTTAATGTTATGATGCACGAGGTCTTTGCCGTGCGGGTGTTATTGTGTTTCCCGAGGTTTCTACCGTGATATTGTTACTATTGATATTTGCACATGCGGCGTGACAAGGCGAGCTATTTATGTGGGTTGCACATGTGGCGAGACAACGTGGCAACATTATTATGCACGTGCAGCGAAACAAGGCGGGCATTTACATTATTACTGCACACGTGGCGAGACAAGGTGGGTTATGCCGATGATTGATTGTGATGACTTGTGATGGCCTGAGGGCTTCGTTATTGTCGATTATTTTTGTAGTGGTGTACCTACTCTGTGTGGGTTATTGCGTGTTCTTTTCCCGGCTATCGTTTGTTATGTGTCCTTCATTGTTTCTATTCTCATTAGTTGGTCTGAACTGTGATAGAACACTGGCACAAGCATACATGTAATTAATCACCCCTAATGGTTCAAGAAAATGGATTTTGGTGTTATTGACCATTACCACACACCCTCATCTAGTTCTATTGGCACGTGCGTCGTCCGTGCAGTTATTGGTTGTAACGAGGGCACAAGGCGCCGAGTGTTTAGGGTTCATAAATTTGGACCCGTATATTATGAATATTGAGGTTCGGTACCTTATAGAGATTATTTGATAACACATGATGTGTAAGTTGTTATTCTCATCTAGTTGCTACCTCTCATCCCTTTAAATGTTTTCACTGGATTTAAACTCTGTCGAACTTACTCTTCTGTGTTATTTCATGTGGTGTTCCACTGTTAATGGTAGTTTCTATTTCCTATTGTATGTATTGTATCATTATTGTCATTATGCGTAGTTTTAATTTACTCTGTTATTTCTCCATTTATACTTGTTCGTGTTATTTAGTCCACTAGGTGTCTTGATTGTTTCTTGTCACTACTCCACTGAGGTTAGTCTTGATACTTGTTGGGTAACGTCATGGTGTACTCGTACTACACTTCTACACATTTTTGTGCACATATAGGTATTTCAGAGTTAATCGATCGTTAGCTAGCCCTTCAAACTTTGCTGTGGAGACTCAAGGTAAACCTGATGTTGCGTCTGCAGGATTAGAAGTCATCTTCGGATGTTTTACTTACACTGTTTATTCTTGTTTCAAAAATTTTTTATTTAGAGGTTCTTCTAGCATCGTCATTAGAGATTATGGATTTTACTAACGATTTTGGGATTGTAAAATTTTAAAGAGATTTCTATTTCGTAATTATTATATATTTTTTTAAACACTGTTGTTATTCAGTTAATTTTAGGCTTACCTAGTCCCTAAGATTAGGTTTCATCACGGCACCCAATAGAGGGAAAATTTGGTCGTGACATGCCCAAGTATCATATTTATGATGATACTATGAGACGTAAGATTCAGCACTCGTGAAATTTTGAATTTGCGGGTTAACTGAGTGATTTGAAAATTAGACTCCTACAGGTCGTTTCAAACTTGAGCTTAGATCCTTGGCCCGCTAATGAGATTTTTGTCCCTCATAGTGTTGTAGTTTGGCTTGCTGCTTAGATGGAGTTCCACGTTTCTCTATTTGTTCTTACAAAAATGAAATACACATATACCCTTATGTTGCAATGCGGAATATATTAAGATTTGATGTAAATGATGCATGAATGATGATGTATCGATGCTTGTGAGCCGTTATTTGGGATCGGGATGATGTGACGTGAACTTGACTTGGTTTGTTTGCCGGGCTGTGTATCGTATTCGTAGCTGTCAAAGCACCGAGTCTCCTCGTGTTGGGAGTGGTTGTGGAATGCATCTCTGCTTGTTAGGAGAGATTTGCATTGAAAAGTGTTTCCGCTTGTTGGGAGATCTTCATTCGTAGGGTTCTTCTTCGCTTGTTGGGAGAACTTTGCACTGAAAAATGTAATGCAATCCCTTTTGGGAGCGATTTTACTTAGAAAATGTAATCATGCCTGAAGGTGCACAAGAAAAACGTCAAAATGTTCTAGACAATGATAAAGGAAAAGAAAATCATGACCAAGAGATACTCTTGACTACGAAGCTAAGTTGCATCCATCGATTGGCAGAACGTGGGTGACGATGTTTGTGACTGCCTATTCTGGACTTCCATATGATGGAGCAACACTGCGTATTGTTTCGTTAACGGTAGCGATCAATTTACTATCTATAAAGCTTCAATTGGCGAAACCGACATTTGGTTTGTACAAAAAGCCCGAATTGATTGAGGTCACAATTTGCTACATAGAGGGCTCCAATTGGTGAAGCCGACGGCTCGTGTCTTACAAGGCGCTCCGATTGGTCGAGCAGATGGTTTTCTATATACAGAGATCTAATTGGTGAAGCCAAGGACTTGTTTTCTACAAGGTGCTCTGGTTGGTTGAGAAGACGGTTTGCTATTTATAGTACGCCTTTTTTGCATCGACGGTTTGACTCCAAGATACCTTCAAAGGATTCAAAAATTAGTTTCAATTTTCCTGAGAAAGTGGCGGATCCATCATTTGCCCCAGTGTATTCCCAACATTTCGTTGCATCCTGTTGACCCTGAACTCAAATAAAAATTTCTAGTTGAAGCGAGGATTAGTTTGTCGACCACAATATTGGTTTTGCCCAGCCCTTAATATAGTTGTGCCATGCAGTTCAGTACGTGGAACAAATTACTACATTCACAAAATAGTTTTTTTTTAAAATCTTTGTTTTATGGCAAGTGTCATTCCGGATTATTGACATGCTATGGAAGGTTCTCTGAACGCGAGCGTTGCTTTTAAAAACTCTATCCTGTTGATTTCGATCTTATTTGATGCTTCTGACAACGCGCCTACTTGTTGTTGCGACTGCATCCTAATTCTAACTAATGGATTAAAAAGGTTTCCTAAGGTTATGACCGAACCCTTTTAGGTTGCCTACATATCCAAAACGAAATCAGGTATAAACGTACTTCGTGGATGATGATAAAAATATGATTAAGATGAACGACCTAACTCAGGCATCGTATGTATCCAAATGGAATTGGGTAAAGACGCGGTTCGATTCCAATAAATGCAAAAAAATGATCAGATTGAGAATGAAATGGAAGAGTCTGACTCATACTGCCTACGTACCCAAATGGAATCAGGCCATAACGTAGTTCAGTTACAAAAGACGATTCAGTCCAATGAGGATTGCCTACGTATTCCTTCCCGAGGAAATAAAGTCGGCGTAGTTCCAGAGCAATTGCATAAAATAATATTTTGATGTTCTAATACAAAAGAAAAGAGGGAGAGAAATTGATCCCTACATGGGTTCTCTACTTATCCCTCCATGGGAATTCAAGTTGATTTTAGTTTTGTTACAACAAAACCTAAATCTATTTCACTACAAACATTGTATCTCTTGATTCCGTCTGTGTTGATAGGTTTCGTGTTGACTTTTCCATCCATTTCTGCCAAGAAAACCATAATTCTCTTGATATTATTGTTAGCTGCTTCGACTACCCCATTCATTTAGGGTACGTAGGTTGTGGAGTTATGGTGGAAAATTCTGAACTTCTCGCAGATTTCCCTTATGACATTGCTATTGAGGTTAGCGACATGGTACCACGGTCTACCGTCTGGCACTTCATCTACATGAAAGCAATAGGCATGTTGATCCCTGATATCTGCCTCGATATGGTCGATGTAGTTCTTGTCTGGATGCTGAATCATGGATGATAGAGTTGCAATGGTGTCATGACTCCAATTTCCCTTTGTAGGATATCGTGACGGTATCTAGTCTCTAAGACTAAGGATGCCTAACAAACATACATAATTTAACTGAGAAAATGAGAAAACATTCAAATTTGTCATATCTTTATTTTTGATAAAACTTTAAAATTAATATAATGATTTAACTCCAACCATAATTGCAAAATGACTCCGCAACTCAACAGTACAAACTGCCAAAATCTGGTGATACCAAGTCACAAGCTGTACAAGAGTATACGGAACATCCCTATACAACAACATCTAAAAACAAGGGAAAATGAAACAGGGCTAGGTAGAGGGTGACTCCCAGGCATGAGGACGTCGGCAGGTATACCTTGAAGTCTCCAAATACGAGCTTGAATCACTGGTGCCTAGGATGGTACAAGGTACCTGGATCTGCACAAAAATATATCCAGGAGCGTAGCATGAGTACACCACAACGGTAACCAATAAATATCAAGCCTAACCTTAGTAGAGTAGTGACGACATCAGGTCAAAACCCTAGTGGAATAAATAAGAAAACTGAACAGGTATATGATAATATGATAATGGAAAAGAAAGGAGAAAACACATAGTAGAATGCCAAGGAAAACAATGCTAACAAAACACAAGTTTTGTAAATAAAAGGTATAAAAAATAATCACTATCGAGGTACCTCCTCGTATTCTCATTTCACAAATCAAATCACAATATTTCCTTACATCATCGCGCGAGGCTTGCCTTCTGTTTTTGAGAATTATTTTTCCAAAATAGCTACCCGCATTTTTCCCACCTTATCACATTGCATAGCTTCAAGTAGTTCCCCTACTAGCAACACGCGTATCAAGCTCACCTTGTCTCACAACATACATTTCAATCCCAAATCCTTATACCACCACATGCGTATCAATATCACAATATATCACAAACCGCACCTCATATGCCCAATACCATAATTCTCCAAATAAGTCAACAATAATAGTGTTTTCACAATAAATAGTCCATGGCTCAACAACAACAAGAACACGTCTCAACAATAGCGCCGAAAGTGAATAACTCAACAAGAATGGTATTTCAACAAATTACAACCTTGCTTCAACATGAATCACAGCCTTTATAACTTCAACTAAACATGTAAAGACAATTAGCAAGTAAGAGATAAGACAAGTATTAACGATATAAAGTGAAGCATGTGAAGGTAGGCTAATGACGAGGAATACTGTTGGCACCTAATTTTGTCCTTCATTTCTTTTATTTTTATCTATAAAGGACTTAATAATAATTTTATTAAATTTCGGCTATATTTATCGTTTATTCCATAATTATTTGCATCAACATGTTATTTTATAATTATAATAGCTTTTTATTTCACTTCATTTCGTTATTGTGCCACCCGAATTTATCAGGGGGGCGTTTTATCAAGATTCACATATTCGGGGAGGCATTATTTTAATTTATTTATCATATTTCCTATAAAAAGAAAATTTCTTTTCTTCATTTAGATCTTTCTATTTTTTAATTTATTTTTGAATTCATTGTAGTGTTTAAGTCATCTTAGTTTGTAGTTTTAAATTAGTGCCTAACTAGTAGGGGTGGGCATTCGGTATTTCGGTTCGGTATTTAATAGTTTTGGAACGGTGTTTTGGTATTCGATTTATCAATTATGTATACCAAATACCGTATCAAAATATTTCGGTATGGTTCGGTATTTATTATTTTGGTTCGGTACGGTTTCGGTTTAATATTCGGTCTTATTTCACATTCAAGATGCATGACATGGTGAACGTTTCGCCTGTTATGTTATGCTCTACCTATGATCATTTTCTACAGATAGCTATTCATCAGTTTTATTTGAAATTATTATATTTCTTTGATGTATCAAATCTTGGTAATTGTAAACCACTGGCCGCTTCTGATTTTGCATGTTGTTATTTACGAACACTGCAACTTAGGACATGCAGTCATAAACAAAAGTTTATCAGTTGATATCTCTGTTAGTTGATACTCAAGCACATTTCTGACAACAAAATAAGCTCATACTACAACAAAGGCTGATCTCCATATGTGTCAAAAACAGAAAAGGCAACCAGAACAAAATATCAAAAGCAAACAGACTTAACATTCTGCAGTAAACAGTTTGCTAATTTACAGAACAAATTAGCAGTCCAAAACTTAACATCCAAAATACAGCTAAAATGCAACTCAGTTACAGTTACGGAACAGTTACAGAACAAGATCCTCAAACGGGACAACACTTAACAGTTAACAGTATGCTAATTTGGAGCACTAAAATGGAGCAGAATATAAAATTTTCACCGCTGGGACATTACTGTAGTAGCATTAACAGGCTGCAAATCCTCTATGAAATGGCCAACCAAGCACGAGGCATGATTGCACTTGAACCTAAACAATATATAAATCATAATTTAGAATTTTATATTTTGATGATAATAAAACAAAACTACAAAACAATATCACCAAACAAATAGTGTATTAAAACTTACCACTTAAGTTGCAAGTTGCAACTATACATCAAGCAATGCTAGTAGTGCTTCCATTATTTCCCATATCTAAAGATAATTCGACAAAATATGTCAATGACAATAACAAACAACTACGATATATTATTTTGAACTAAAATACACACAAAATATTAAAGCTTACCAAGCTTGAGTTACTCAAGATACTTCAAGTCTTCTTCAACACTAATAGGATTCTTCTCTTCTCTAAGCCAATCTTGAACAAAAATAAGATATTGCACACATTTAGGTGTCAATGAACTCCTAAATGAATCAAGAATGCGGCTATCGGTGCTAAATGTACATTCCAACGCCACACTAGAAATTGGAATGGCCAACACATCACGAGACAACCCCGAAAGAATAGAAAATCTAGGAGCATGGGTTTTTCACTAATTTAAGATATCAAATTCTTCACTAAATGGATCTTGTTCTTTAATAATGTATTTATCCAACTCCGATTTAGCACCCCCACTTTCATTGTCTTCCTTTTTCTTCATGTGAAGCTTCATCCTTATTAATGATGCAGTTATAACACTCCCACTAGATGTATTAGATGATGTAGAACTAGATGGAGATTGAGTACAAGATCCGGTTGAATACTTTTTTAGATACTCTACAAACAAAGAATCCATATAAGCATACACCTCAGCATTTATTTTCTTCCCCTTGTCCTCCCCAAAAGTTCTTCAAGTGCTCCCTCTACATATTCAAATTTGTTACGTGGATCCAAGACAAAAGCAATAAAAATTATTTTATTCATCTTTTTAGGCTCACCCCAATACTTCTTGAACTTTTCTTGCATCCGCTCAACCTTTTTCTCAAATTCTCATCCTCACTAATTAAACACATTTTCAAATGACAATAAAGTTCAGATACATCCTCAAAATGAGCATTACATGTGACATAACGTGAACCTGAAACATTTTTGGCAAGCTCGTGAAATATTACAAGAAACTATATCAGATTCCTCACATTCACCAAATCCTCAGATTCAAGAGGACCTCAACTACTACCATCTTCACTAGAACATTGATAAACGAAAAATCCATCATCGAAAAGATGAAACCTTGTCAAAGGCCTTTTCAAAGTTTTGTATTGTGTCCAACATGAAATAGGTGGAATACCACCTAGTAGGAACATCCAAACACAAAGTTTTGGTACATTCTACCTTTACATGTGCACAACACTGTTTAACATGAAGATGTTTACCACCCATCATAATAGTTTTCCACATATCTAACTTTTTAGACAATTATTTTACTGTGAAATCATTTGAAGAAGCATTGTCCACAATAATAGTGAATACCTTATCTAATTTTCATTCAAGCAAACAATTTGAAATGGCATTAGCCATCTCTTCACCCTTGTGACTAGTGATAGGACAAAAATTTAGCATTCTTTTATGCAAATTCCAATCCCGATCAATGAAGTGGGCTGTCAAACATATATAATTTATTCTTTGTAATGAAGTCCATGTGTCTGTTGTGAGGCAAATTTTTGGTTGTGCTTCTCTAAAAGACATTCTCAGATTTTGCTTCAATTCACCGTAAACTTCATAACAATCCCTTGTTATTGTTCTACGAGAAGGAAGACAAAATTGTGGTTGAGTTTTTCTCATAAACTTCATAAAGCCTTCATTTTTTACAAAGCTAAATGGTAGTTCATCAATAACTATCATCTCAATTAAGGCCCTCCTAACCACTTCTTCATAAAATTTCCAAAGTGATCCCTCATCACCTTGGCAAGATTGAAAATTTATCTTTGTTTGACTTTTATCTTTATTAATGTTAGGTGGGTATTGTTTGCATCTATTCAAATGAGATTTCAATCCGTTTGTTCCATTCTTAGACGATTGAGCAGCCAAATCTTGCTTACAATATCTACACACTGCTTTACTAACCCCATTTACCTCCACTTTATCAAAATGATTTCAATACTCAGATCTAGGTTGCATGACTTTTCTTTTCTTAGAATCTTGAGTATCAATGATGTTGTCGTTTCTATCTTGAGTAATA
This sequence comes from Nicotiana paniculata, assembly GCA_005239505.1. Classification (NCBI taxonomy): domain Eukaryota; kingdom Viridiplantae; phylum Streptophyta; class Magnoliopsida; order Solanales; family Solanaceae; genus Nicotiana; species Nicotiana paniculata. The sequence continues at coordinate 42,206 of ML332941.1, read as the reverse complement.
GGTAAGTTTTTACTTGAACCGACAACACTGTTTAAGCTTTCATCTGCCATCTATACAAATAGAGATAGCATAAGATTGTGTGATCCTAAGGCACCAACGGATCTAGTACATGAGTCAGTATACATATCGCTAAAACACATTGGCTTGGCTTAACAAATAAAATTATTTGAAAAAGGACAGATCATTAGGTCCAGTTCTTTACATGATCACTTACTCTAATCATTTCCTTCACCACAATAGATTAGGAATACTACAAGTGTACATAGAGATGTAGGGATAAACCTCTTCAAGCTACTGTCATGACATGCCCTATGGTTATAACAGTACTTAATACCAAAAGTGTAAACTCAAGTGTAAAGAAAAACTAAGTATAATCATGACCGCAAAGATTTCATCTAACAGCGCTCAAGTAATCAAGAAATGGTGTCCATTCCAGAGATTAATCACATTCAAATTCACTAACACATTGACATAGTTTACTGCATGACCTCTATAGTTTCACATTTTCTTGAAAAGCATATAGGAATCAGTATGTTAATATAATAAGAACATGGCACTAACTAAAGTGTTAAGTCATCAAGACACAATCAGGCTCCTAGAACTAAGGCAAAACATCACAACACAAGCAGCAAAATAGTTTGGTGCATGACCTCCTACTGCTGCATTTGATACGACAAAATTTCTTTTAGCATACAATTTAAAAAAGTAATTAAAACAAGTACGCGTATGTGAATTCGTTGATATAAGAAGTCGTGTCTTAGAGTGACCACACAGAAATTAAAGTTCAAAACTTAAAAATAGAGACCAAATTTACAAAATGTAAAAAGTAACCTCAAACAGTCGCAAAATAAAGATCATAGAAAATTCATATGAATCTGGCCGGAGCGTTGAGCTTCGAAATAATTCAATGATTGAGTGAGGGGAGAGGAGTCAGAACTTGGAATAACCAGATCGGAGACAGAAATAAAATGGTGACTCTATCAGATCTAGATGGAGCTTGGTCTTTTATGTTATTGCTCTATCAGTATCAGACGTAAATGAAATGGCGCCCAAATCGCTCTTGGTGGTCTGCGTGGGTGAAGTGAACTTGTGAAGAAGAAGAACTGAAGTTTGAAGATGAGAGTCGAAAAAGAGTAACCTAATTTGCTAATTGTTTGGGCTGACCTAAGACTAAGAGTACTGGGCTTGGGGGGCGACGTTTGGGGCTGACCGGCTGGGCACTGGGTGGGTAGATATAGGTAGGGTCCAAAAAAACTATCCATAAAATTTCAGTATTTCGGTATACCGAAATTTTAAAATTATAATACCGAGAACCAAACCGAATATCGAAAATCTAGTACCGAATTAGACCGAAATACCGAAAAAACTGAAACCGAAATACCGAATTAATTCGATTCGGTTCAGAATTCGATATTTCAGATTTTATACCCACCCTACTAACTAGCCTCACGTCCCGTTTTGGATAGCCACGTCCAATTCACCTTTAACATATCAAACCTCGTCTCCTTTTTTTTTTTTTTTTTTGAATTTTAAGTTTGACTATAATCATTCTCCAATCCCATAAAAACTCTTTACACATTCTTTTTGTTTTTTTTTTCATTCAAAGTCTTTCTTTTCCAAATTCTTTTATAACGGCTCTCTCCCTCTCTCAACTTCAAGTCCTATCAAACTTATTACAATGAGTGGATTTGGTCTGATTTCAATAATTACTTCCCAGAAAATCAGAAAATCTTTATTCATTTAACAAATATTTTCTTCCCAAAATGGAAGTCTCCTTCCATATTACTCCAACAGCTCTCTTCCCCTTCCCTCTCTTGAAATCTCTCCTTTTCCTTTAAATAGGGGGAACCTTGATCTTCTCGACGGACAGAAAAGAGGGGATTGAAACCTACCTACTCTCTTATTCTTTTATTGTAAAATACACACGATTTACACTTCTTAAACGCTTTCACCACCGACATTCCTTTATGGCTATAAAATATTACTGGGAATTGCTTTGCCCATTGCTCTTCATTAGTATTATAAATTATTACTGAGATATTTGGCTACTGTATTGCTGACCGCGTGCCAAAGCATAGTTTTGTTTCTTTTACTCGATACGAAGCTTGAAATCCTCATAGGTTCTTGCGATCTTGGAACGTGGAGATTTGAGTATTGGTTTCTTGTTGTTGCCGTTCGAATATCGGAAGTTCGTTGGGCCTGTTTTCTGCTGTCCAAGCTCTATTCGTGAATCGTTATTTGGATTTTTGATTTTTCTTATTAATACGGCACTTCGAAAACCGGTTATTTCTTGTCATTCTATTTTTAGTTTTCCTGTCGTTTTAGTTAAGTATAGAATAGTAGCTTTCAATGTGGTTTCTTAGTTTCCTGCGTGGTAGTGTTATTATATTGTATTTATAAAATAATTCTGGAAAATATAAAATAATATAAACAGAAATATAAATAAAACAAAAGTTAATCCGAGCTCATTGAATTCACAGTGTTTTTTTAAGAAATTTAATTTTTTCCTAGTACCCAAGCTTAGTGATTATTTCCTCACAAGATAGAATGAATTACACACTGGTGTAATGATACTTCAAACCCCAGTGTTTCAGCGAACACAAAGTTCGGTAGCAAATCACAATTACTGTTGCTTTCTTTGAAGTTAAAAATATGCAGAAGAAAGGAGGAGAACTCAGAAATTCGTATGGAAAATCTGAGAGAATGGACTTGTATTTATAGCCAATATTGGGCTGAAATCTGAAGAGGTGCAACTCTTCAGAATGGTTGTTTAAACAAAACGGTCATAGCATAAATGACATAACATAAATGACTATTTACTCAACAATAAATCGGGAGAATTGAAGAGGGTGGATAATTTTCAGTTACAAAACTGAAAAACGGAAAACTAATAACGGAATTTGATTTAATATTAATATAATTGAATTTAATATTAATATTCTGTTATTAAAATAGATATTTAATAACATTTCTGCTAATATTTACTATTAACAAATAAATTTTGTCCAAAAAATTAATCAATCAATCATTTGACCAAATCCGAAGCTGAGCCGAGCGACGACGACGACGACGGCGCGAGACCTTCTTCTCAGCTCTTTAAGAGCTAGAAGAAGATCAATTGCCTATATACCCATTAAAAACCTCTTCCTCTTCCTCTTCCTCTTCCAATATGGGACAATGCCCCTTCATCAAGGAGGGAGTCTCAAATGAAACTCAAATATTTCATTTTCCTCCATCTCCCATTCACCCTATTTTAAGCATTAATATACTTAAAAACCCAACAATCCCCCACATGAATGGGGAATGGCTGTATTCGGAGATATGCATGAAAACTGTGTGATTCGCAAGCAAGGATTAATTGCATCTTGATAAGTAGGATTCCCTTTGAACTTTCCGTAGTGAACATATGTCGGATATACTCGGTCGATCGGTAGATTTAATATCTTTGAAACGTCGAACTTTGGTGCATACCTAGACAACCATAAGTCACACAACCCTTAACCATCTTTGATTCTCATTGTTGTGTTCGTTTCAGCCATGAGCCCCGCCTGGTTTCATAAGTGCGTAGAGAACTGGTGTTACAAATTCTTCTTGAAGCGGCTAACACTTCACACTTACATAAGTGATTCCTAAACTTGTCATCCAGTAAATACACTATTTGATATACCCGATATCAAATTTAGAAATCCTTGGTACTGAATATTGTCCATCACGAGAATGGACCAAATTTTTAGTTGACAGTGTTCAACCGTCATTAATGACTTTGTTTGATCTCCTTGAATCTAGATCGTGGGATCTCCAGTCTTCTAGGTAGAGTTACCGCCACAATGACTTTTTTAAATTGTCTTTTTTTGGAGCACGACAATCTGTAGATTTGTGTCCAGCTTTCCCACAGTAGTAGCAATTACCGTTGAACCGCTTCTTGCTTGGGTTGCTTTTCGGTCCAGAAGTCAGCTTCCTCTTTCTCTTATTTTGAGAAGTATCCTCAACAATGTTTGATCCAATTATTGTTGAGTTTCCACGGCCTCTCTTTCAGCAGCTTTGTTGTCCTCTTCGATTCTCAACTAAACAATGAGATCTTCAAGCGACATCTCCTTGCGTTTGTGTTTCAAGTAGTTTTTGAAGTCCTTCCTCAAAGGAGGCAATTTCTCAATCGTAGATGCTACTTAGAATGCTTCGTTGATGACAAGACCTTCAATGAAAATTCTGTTAGTAAAAATACTAAAATTACTACTTTCAACATTAGAATTAGTTCGACTTGTACCTTTAGCAAGGAGATCGTGAATAATCACTTGCAATTCTTGGACTTGGATAATAACAGAATTGCTATCTACCATTTTTTAGTCCAAGAACTTTGCGGCGGCGAACTTCTGCAACCAGGCATCTTCAGTTTTATATTTCCTTTCAAGAGCAATATACAATTCTTTTGACGTCTCCACGCCACTGTCGATGTTATACAGATCATCCTCCAGTACGCTAAGAATATAATTCTTGCACATAAAATCAGAATGCTTCCACGCCTTAATCACGATAAAGCATTCATTCTATGGAGTTTCATCGGGCACAACATGAACATCTTCCTTGATGAACTTCTGCAGAATTAAAAGTAGTCAAGTAGAAGAACACCCTTTGCTGCCACAACTTGAAATCAAGCTTGAAAAATTTGCCGTCTTTTTCTGCCGGTGCCAATGCCAGTGTTGTTCAGCTAGTCGATGCATTCACAGTCACCATAGGAACAGTCTGGTTCCCGATGATATTCGTCATTTCTGTGAAAGAATGACACAAACAAAACGTTAAAATCACGTAGATTTTAATCTCCAATAGAGTAGAAAACCACAAGGGTTTTACTCTCTAAAACAGTGAGTATAACACAAAAAACATAAATAAATTAAATTCCTTAAGCTTGTTATTATGTTGTATTTGTAAAATAATTCTGGTAAAATACAATAACATAAAAATAAAAATATAAACAAAAGTAATCCGAGCCCACTGAATTCACAGTGTTTCCTTACGGAATTTAATCCCCTCCTAGTACCCAAGGTTATGGATTATTTCCTTCCAAGATAGAACGAATTACACACTGGTGTAGTGGTACTTCAAACCCCAGTATTTCAGCGTACACAAAGTTCGGTATCAAATACACTTACTCTTGCTTTCTTTGAAGTTAATAATATGCAGAAGAAAGGAGGAGAACTCATAAATTCGTATGGAAAATCTGAGAGGATGTACTTGTATTTATAGCAAATATTGGGCTGAAATCCGAAGAGATGCAACTCTTCAGAATGGTTGTTTATGCAAAACGACCATATCATAAATGTCATAACATAAATGGCTATTTACTCAACAATAAACCGAGAGAATTGAAGAGGGTGGTTAATTTTCAGTTACAAAACTGAAAAACGGAAAACTAATAACAAAATTGGATTTAATATTAATATAATTGAATTTAATATTAACATTATGTTATTAAAACAGATATGCAATAATATTTCTTTTAATATTTACTATTAACAAATAAATTTGGTTAAAATAATTAATCAATCAATCATTTGACCGAAGCCGCAGCTGAAGTCGAGCCGAGGGACGACGATGACAACGCGATGCTTGCCTTCTTCTCAACTCTTTAAGAGCTAGAAGAAGAGAAATTGCTTATATATCCATTAAAAACCTCTTCCTCTTCCAGTACGAGACAATGTCCCTTTATCAAGGAGAGAATCTCAAATGAAACTCAAAATTTATTTTTTCTCCATTTCTCATTCACCCTCTTTTAAGCATCAAAATACTTAAAAACCCAACAGGTAGTTGTACATAGAATAGTTTGTCTAAATGTTTACTCTGCTCGAGTGCTATAACAGTCATCTTGGAAGCGCCCAGTTATGTCCCTCAAACTCTTTGTGTGTTCTGATTCTTTGAATTACATGTGACTTTTCACGCACTGGAAGTTGTATGTCTGAATTTGTTTAATTTCGGATCATCTAGTTATCATTTTTGGGATTAAAAGATTGCATCAACGAAAGTGATACCACCTGATTTCTTATTACTCCTTACTTAGTGAATTGATTAATAAACTTTTTTCCAAAGAATCAGGAACAATATCCGTATGTTTTAATGAGTTCTACTGCGAATGCATTAAAACATGGAAGACTGCTAGCTTTAGTATAATAATTAATTTGTCTTTCATGAAAAGAGGATAATGTGACTGTTACATACCTATGAACCTTGCCTAGTAATGGATGGACTCATGTCAACGAATCTTGTCTAAATATGCTTTAAGGTTCAGTTAATCGTCATGTCCTCAAAACGTAGGCCAAGGTTTTTGGCGACCCAAGACTAAGGAAATTGATAGAATTCGAGGATCCACCAAACTATATAGAGAACTAGGTTCTCTATTAGTTTGCACAAATTTCGCGCGCGCGCACACACACAACAGAATGTAACTAACACTTAGAGTTTTTACGTGGAATATTCCCAGCTCAACAGAATTAAAAAACACAACCTACACTTGTAGGATTTCAACTTCTTTACTGAGCAACTTCCAGATTACAACTTATGTAACGTAGGAATTAACTACTTAATCCCTCACTAGCTTGTAACACACCAATTACAAGCTACTTTGTAATACCTCTATTACAAAGACTTCACAACTTGACTAACTATAGCCAAGACACAAACAATGAAGTTTATGATTTACAAGAGTTTCCTAATCAATGCTTCTAGATAAGCTAAGTAGGACTTACCATTGAAGAACTAATACAAAGTTACAACTCTACTAAGGACAAACAAAGACTTGATGTGGGAACAAGTCCGTAGCAGTGTCGTACTTTGTTCTTCATGTACTAGAGAATCGTTTTACTTGATAATCAATCACTTGGAGTGCATGAGTGAATTATCTAGTGTTCAATTGATCTTTGTTCTTGGATTAATGTTAATATACATTTAATTACATCACTTGATGATGTAAGCACTTTATGGTACAAGGTCTTTCCCAATGGAAGTGACTGCTGCACTTTGTTGTACTGTTTTCATGTGCAGTGCAGTCACTCACTTTCCAGCTGCGGAGAGTTGACTTAGTAAAATCACCAGGGGAACTTAAGATCATTTGTTCCCGGTGTTGATTCTTTAACTTCTGAACTTCTGACAACCATCTCCAGCTTGAGTCAGGGTTTTTTCATGCACTTGGGGATGTGTACCAGAAGTGAATCAGGTTCCTTATCTTGTTCTTGACATTAAGTTTGTTAGATCATCAAAATATAAATCAAATGTACTTATAACCTATCAATTTTCCCCTTTTTGATGATGAAAAACTTATAATTGAAAATCCTACAAAGAACAACAAAAACCAGATAGTGCACCAGGAACCTCAGTGAGTTCCCCCTGAATCTGTATTTCCCCCTTAATCACTGCACATCATTATTCAATTATGCAAAGTAAATCTTCCCCCTTTTGGCATCATAAAAAGCCAGACTCAGTAAAAAGCATAAAGAAGTATAGCGTGGTTAACTCATTCCACTTGTGTACACAAAACATAATAGAAAACGGAGGCAGGGGAGCAATATCACAAACATCAAAAGGGATAGACTTGCATTAACCAAATTTGGACTATTACAGGCGGGGAAAGGATCACTGTTACCATCCACAATTTAAAAAAAAACAAAAAACAAGTACCAAAAACAAACATCATCAAAACAGACTTAAAAGATAGACATTGGAAACTGGACACTCAGGGGACATTTCTTAAGGGACACTGGAGGAAGAGGGCTTGGAGGAGGTGGCAAGGGTTTTGAGGACAAGGTCTATCCGCGCCCCCTTTTTTCCTCGTGGAGTCCGGATTTCGACATCTTTTGGGACAACCCATTTCCTTTTGGGAAGGGGTATGTAATTTGAAGAGTCTCTACCTAACGGATTTAAGGTGCGTTAGGGAACCTAATGCAGTAACTCATAAACTAGTTTACATTACTAGAGACTGGGTAAGGTCTTGAAATTACCTTGAGGGGAAGGTGTTAGTCACCCCTCGAGGTCCATAACGGTGGGTCCCGACCAAACTCATTTAATTGAGTTAGTCATTAAGCAATTTAAACAAGTAAAGATCACTTTAAAACGGGAATAAAAGGGTGTCCTAGGTTTATTAGCCTATAAGATCACTTATGTGCAATACTCGATAATCTTTCCCCAAATAGAGGTGTTACACGTAGCATTAGCGCACATGACATCATATCATTTACTATCCAATTATCCTCCCCTTAATTACTACTTAAGCGATTCTAATTGAATACGTACTCTATGCGCGCATTACCCGCCCCTTTACCTATGGCCCTGGAGGTGTTTAGGACCTCTATTAAGGTGGTTCTAGACTCACCTATAGTACTTAAAAGGAGAAAATCTAAGCGACAAACAAAACAGATAGGACTATCATATAACAAAGCAGTCAAAGGCTCACATTTACCTCGACAAATAAGCAAACAATGGCATGTCTCGAACAACAATTTTAAACACTTTAAGGTCCTATAGTAGGATATCTAGGTGAACATAGAAGCACAATGTGCAGCAATTGTTAAGTCGAGGCGGTGAACACCTAATCAGTTTGCCTACTGATTTTTATAGCTTACTGAATCTGGACAGGATCCTATAGACATAGTATCTAAAGCATTAATCAGACCATAATAATAAACTAGCGATTGACTTATAACAAGAAAATTTGTATCTATTTAGACCCTATAGGCATGCTGTCTATGCACTGAAAATGATCACAAGCCTTACTTCAAGACATAGAAACACATAGATTGATTTTACATTTCTTTCCCTCTACAAACATGATATCTAAGTGTCAAACTGTTTTTATACTTATAAGCATGATATCTAAGCGAGTGCAACATGATTTTTAATACACAGAATTGATAAGTTGCCTAAATACAAGATTTCTAATGCACATGTGAGAATGCAGGATTTTTTTAATATGAAAAGTATAAATTTAGGAAATGGTTTTAATCTTATGCACACAACATCTATAGGCATGGTTTCTAAGGTAGATAATCATAACAACCTTATGGGCATGATTTCTACCCTATCCTCGCAAAATATATAAAAAGGCCCTCCCAGTTTTACTAATATCTCTAATATCTGTTTTTACAGGAATTATTATTACAGACCAAATGTAAACAGAATTATATATTGAATAATGCTATACTATTGGGAGCCTGGACAGGCCGAAATGTAAACCTGGAAAACCAGGCCTTCAACCAAGTCTGAAGTGCCAGTATCTCATAGTACCAAAATGGTATCCTTGTGTGTCAAAGTTCCCAAGGGCCTCAAGGACCCCGGTCAATTCTCACACCAGAAACCCTTTAAAGAAAACAATTTTGTGCATAAGTGTGGAAGAGCCAGCCCCAGTGCGTCAGAGTTCGGAGAGGATTCTCATGGACTCCTAGGCAGTGCTCACATTAGAGGGGCATGACCCTAGGTGTTCTAAGAGTAGGAGTTGGAAAATAGTATACGAAAATAGGGAATAGTTTGAAGAAAAACAGGAATAAACAGAGTCATTGGAGCACTCTGAGTTCAAACAAAGACTTACATCAATCAAACAAGGAATAAAAACAGGATCACAACCATTTCAGGCAAAGATTTACATTGCCTAGATTTAGGAAGAGAATTCACTAATGGCAATTGGCCTTATTACATTTAGGAAAAACAAATAAATCTAATCTAATTGGTCCCAGAAAGACCCTCCCCAGGCTTGATATTCTTGGCTTTGTCGATCAGGTTCCCCATGCCGTGCATGCCCAACACCAGGTATACTCTCGCTAGATGTCCTCTTTTGCTTCCCTCAGCATTCTGGCAGTCGACGACTCTTTTCCTCATCTTCTCCTCCAGTTCCATCAGACCCTGCTCTAAATAATCCAGCCTTTCATTATATTTGATAGCCCTTTCCCTCCATTCATTGAGCAGTTCCATATCAGCCTTTTGTTACTCTAGATGCCCGGCCTCATACTCATGAACCCTTTTGCGCAGTTTATTTTATCTCACTTGGGCTTCAGCAACTTCGTCTATGACCCTGTTTCCTCAACTGATTCCCAGCTCAACTACCCCTACTATGGTGTCTTCCATCCATGGTGGGTAAAAACATACTTGCCCTGCGTGGTACATGTCTGGATCGATGGTGTCCTTCTCCACGATAATCTTTGAGTGCCACATATGCTGAGCTTGGCACCTGTAAGGGAAGTCGTCATCCTTAAAATCTGCCCAGAAATGACTTATCTTCGCAACCCGTGGTACGACCTGCTTCCTGCCTGCTGGTCTCACAACCTGATGAGAACATAAGGTTATATCCCCCTTAACCCAATCAACACTAAGTGAGGAGTATCCTTAGACCTGACGATGAACTCATCAGTAGGGAACCATTCAAACATCCACTGGACCTAATCCTCAGTCAGATTGTTGAAGAACTCCACACATTCCTTAGCACTTTCTGGTTGAGCAAATTTTTCCGTGTTATAAGTCATTCTCTTAGGGTGGTGGAAGGCTATGTTATCATTCCACGCCCTCCGTGGAAACTCCTGACAATATTGACCCTTTTGGAGATGCTCTATTAACCAAAGCTGTAGCAGCAAATTGCAACCCTCGAAATGTTTGAACCCCTTCTGGCAGCGGTCTAAATCGCCATAAATATCTGCTATAATCATAGGGCCTATGGTGTATGTTTTTCCCTCAATTCCCTCCATTATAGTTTTTACTACCATAGCCAGTCTGGTGTGAATTTTGTCCCCTTTCATTGGGAACACTATCGTGCCCAAGAAGCAAACAACAAACACGTAAACTTTGCGGTGAATGTCGCCCAAGGAAGTGATAGAGAAATCACCATGGAACATACGGTAGGACTTTCTATTACCGTATCTCTCGTACAAATAGTCAAAGGGTATGTAAGAGTTCTTTAAGCACTCTAAATCTGCATTCTTTTTCAGACCCATCATCTTTAGAAACCCCTTACCAGTGTGATTTTACGGCACCAATAGACTAGGGAAGTCCCAAGACAGCCCAGCAAATCCCCCAATTTCTTCTAGGAGCGGGGTCATTTCTATGTTCCCAAATCGGAACACAGATCTTTCACTATCCTAAAACATAGTTGCAGCTTCAATCAACATGTTGTTTGGTTGGACGTCTAATAGAGAAGATAAATTTCCCAGGAATTTTATCACATGTTTCTTGTCACTTGAGGAAAGATCTTCCCACAATTCCAGTAGCAGTGTTGGTATATTGTGGGCCATGTGGAACATGGGGACCTCGTGCCTCATTTTCTGCAAAACAAAGAAGGTTAGGCTATTTTCCCCATCCTGATTCGACTATTTATACATCCATGATTAGAATATTGGCATTTAGTTCTCCAAAATTAATGCACAAAATGTGGTTGCATCCGTTGGGATTATGGAAACCCTGGTGGACTTTGGATAAGGTTTTTCTTAAGGGGTTATTATGTGGACAACATATTAACCCGGCTAAGTTTAACCATGATTCATGTACATTTATAATCAGAGTAAGGTTGCTATGGAGTTCTAGACTGGTACCCTCAAGAGGACAACTTGAGGGGAAAGGCACGAAATCATCGATTGCACCGTTGATCGACTAGTTTTACCACAAATAAGCCTTTCCGAATTTAAAGGGTGATATATAAGAAGAGCACAACCACTCATCAAGCGTTGGTAAATGATTGATTACGCACGAGTGAAATATGATGTTGAGCATGATTTATGCAATAGTAATAGCATATCGTCATATATTTGCACGTTAGGAAAATAAAAAATGTGGTATTTAATAATTGAAAGACAGTTAAAAAAAACGTAAACAAAGAGACAAGTCAGTTTCATAGTGAAGGAAATCATAAATACTTGAAAATAAATAATTAGGTTCACATAAAGGAAAAAGGAAAGGGTGCACATGAATCAGCGGAATAAAGCATGCTTAGACTAATTCACATAAATAAGTATGCCATGGTAAGAGCCTAAGGGTGCACATCAGAGTCGACATGTTGTCGCGCCCTTTTTTTTCCTCGCGTAGTTCGGGTTTAGACATCTTTCGGGAAAACTTATTTCTTTTTGGGAAGGTGTATGGGAAGGGGTATGGAATTTGAAGAGTCTCCATCTAACAGATTTAAGGTGCGTTAAGGCACCTAATGCAAGTAAGTCATAAAACGGTTTACATTATCAGAGATTGGGTAATGGTTCGATATTACCTTGAGGGGAAGGTGTTAGGCACCCCTCGAGGTCCACAACGGTGGGTCCCGACCATACTCATTTGAGTGAATTAGTCATAAAGCAATTTAATCAAGTAAATATCACTTTAAAATGGGAATAAAAGTGGGTCTCAGGCTTATTAGCCTACACGATAACTTCTGTGCAATACTCGGTAAGCTTTCCTCAAATAGAGGTGTTACACGTAGCATTAGTGCACAAGTCATCATATCATTTACTACCCAATTACCCTCCCCTTAATTACTACTTAAGTGATTCTAATTGAATACGTACTCTATGCGTGCATTACCCACCCCTTTACCTATGGCCCTGGAGGTGCTTAGGACTTCTATTAAGGTTGTTCTAGACTCACCTATAGTGCTTAAAATGAGAAAATCTAAGCGACAAACAAAACAGATAGGACTATCATAAGAGCAGTCAAAGGCTCACATTTACCTCCACAAATAAGCAAACAATGGCACGTCTCGAACAACAAATTCAAACACTTTAAATTCCTATATCAGTATATCTAGGTGAAAAGCAGAATATGTAGCAATTGTTAAGGTGAGGCAGTGAACACCTAGTCAGTTTGCCTACTGATTTTTATGGCTTACTGAATCTGGATAGGATCCTATAGACATAGTATCTAAGCGTGAATAAGAGCATAAAAATAAACTAGCGATTGACTTATAACAGGCAGATTTTTATCTATTTACACCCTATAGGCATGTTGTCAATGCCCCAAAAATGATCACAAGCATTACTTCAGGACATATAAACACATAAATTGATTTTACATTTTTTTTCTCTACAACATGATATCTAAGTGTCAAACTGTTTTTTATACTTATAGGCATGATATCTAAACAAGTGCAACATGATTTTTAATACACATATGTGATAAGTGGCCTAAAACCATGATTTCTATTGCACATGTGAGAATGCAAGATTTTTTAGAATGAAAAGTAGAAATTTAGGACAAATAACAAAATGAGTCATATAAACATGATTTCTAATGCATAGAAGAGTCCTATATGCATGGTTTCTAATGCATGTAGATAATCATAACAACCCTATGGGCATGATTTCTACCCGAGCCCCACAAAAAAAGTCCCTCCCAGTTTTATTAATATCCTCAATATCTATTTTTATGAGAACTATTATTACAGGCCAAATATAAAATGAATTGCAGAATGAATACTGCTATACTATAGGGAGCCTGGATAGCCCCAAATGTAAACCTGGAAAATCAGGCCTTCAACCAAGTCTGAAGTGCCAGTATCTCATAGTACCAAAATGGTATCCTGGTGTGTCAAAGTTCTCAAGGGCCTCAAGGACCCCGGGAAATGCTCACAACAGAAAACCTTTAAAGAAAAAAGTTTTTTGCATAATTATGGAAGTGCCAACCTTAGTGCGTCAGATTCCGGAGGAGTCTCGTGGACTCCTATGCAGTGCTCAGATTGGAGGGTCATGACCCTAGGTGTTCTAAGAGTTGGAGTTGGAAAATAGTATATAAAAATAGGGAATAGTTTTAAGAAAAATAGCTTAGAAGTAAAAAAGGAATAAATAGAGTCATTCCAGCACTCTGAGTTCAAACAAAGACTTACAACAATCAAATAAGGGACAAAAACGGGATCACAACCATTTAAGGCAAAGCTTTACATTGCCTAGATTTAAGTTAGTTCATTAATTATCACTAAGTGGGGCACATATAATGTTGGGAATATAATAATAAATAGATAACTATACAAAGAAGGGTAGTAGGGGTTGGGAACATAGAATACATTAGTCAGGAACAAATAAAACAGGGTGAGAGTGAAAGCATGCTGATTATCAAGGACATAGAGCATGCAAGGGCATGTTGATATATCATAACAACAAGGTTCCATAACACTCAATAGGACATAAAATACTGATTGAGAGCCATAAACAGGAAACATATAAGTTTAACTGCATGTGATAACAGCCAGATTACTGAATACGATATAGCAACAGAAATGACCATGCTGATTTAAAGCAATAGACAGGAAAGTCATAGAAGTTTGGCTTCACAGAAGCATTCATGCTAACCAAGGTCAATAATTAGGAAGGACATAGGTATTCATGCTAATTGAGATCAACACACAGAAAGGACATGTATTTAACTACACATAAGTGGTCATACTAATTGAGGTCGATAAGCATGAGAGACATGAGTTTAAATACATAAGTAAATATGCTGATTTAAAGCAACAAATAGGAAAGACACATATCTATATACAGAAGTAGAGCATATTAATTAAAAGCAATAAACATGAAATATATATGTCTAAACACAGAAGTAGGACAATATGCAGGAAAACCACACAGGTTTAATCTTCATAGCATTATGAATGACTGATCACGCTCAACTATGTCTTGTAGAAGACTACGCGGGCGTTGCAAATATAATCCGGAGTATTACGCCCAGAGTCGATCCCACATGGAATTTACGTATCAATTGAGTCTATAAAATACTAAACTGTTACTTAATAACTTTTCTCAAGACTTTTGAATATCAACTGGTGATGTTTACTAAATCTAATAACAAAATAATAAATTAGAAATTAACTAACAATATAATGTAAACAATGATAATAAAGGGTCTAAGATTATGGTTTCCCCTGTTGGTGAATTCTTCCTTGGATATGTCTTATAGTTTAATTGGATATCTCTGTCAATCATGAACGCTCTAACTATCATAAATCTCTCTCAAGTAATTATGATAATTTACTAAACGCACTCTCTCGAGTTACGCTAGCTAGATCGCAATACAGTTCACTTTAGATTGCACCCGAGGTATCGTTATCTCTAATCTAACCTCTAAACCCTCGGTTATGACTTTCGTCTATACTCCGAGAGTGGTGTTGTTCAAGCAACTACCTAAATATGAACTCTCTCTCAAGTAGATACATAATAAATAGGAATAGTTAATCAAGGGCCCTTTCAATCAACTATAATAAGAACGTAGTTGAACAAAAAGAGAGTAATCAACCAAAATATATTAATATCACAATGAATTCCTCCCCAACGGCTTCTACCAAAATCATAGACTAAAGAATTTAGCTAATCATGTTATTGAGAATCAAAACTAAAATAAATTGCATAATTGAAATACAAAGCAATGAATACTAGATGTAGAAATCAATGTTTGTTAGTTCTATGGTGTTTTCTTGTTGAATCCTTCGAAATACTTCCGAATCTCCCCCGTCTCCCCAAGTTGTGTTGTTTGGTGTCTATTTATATGTTTAGGGCGAACCATAACCATGTAGGAGACTTCTATTTCAACCGGCAAACACTTAAACGCGTCAAAACTCGGATTTGGCCGAACTGGGAACCCCAGAGCGTTTGGACCCTAAGGCCTGGCTAACGCCAGGCTAGGGCTGGCGTTTCAGCCGTAACACCTGGCTAACGCCAGGGTAAGGCTGGCGTTTCAGCCCTAACGCCTGGCTAACGCCAGGTAGGGTCAGGCTGTAGGGCTCTATCGCCCGGCTATCCCCCGAGTGTCTTATTTCGCGTATTTTTCGACGTATTTGCATTCCTTTAGCTCTGTTTCCATCTCCAATTCATCTACACATAAAATAAACTCTATTAAGCACATAACAAGAGTATTTTTATCATTAATGCACCTCGAATATATGGTATATCAGATGTTAAACTATGAATTTTAGTCTCACATCAAGACCCCACAGTTAAACCTTTGCTCGTCCTCGAGCAATCAAACTACACTCATGTACACAACTTATTAAGCAAACCTCTTAACACGTTATACCAAGAATATTTAAAACATTTCAAGCATAGAGGTGTGACATCCTTGCCTCAATAATCGACTCACAAATACCATGCTTTATTCACAATTCACTAACTACTCTAACTTAGAGGTGAACAACATTACCTTTCCTTTGTGAATTATGTGCCCTCACCAAATCAAAGCTAGTTTCTCACACAATAAAATTTAAGAATACTTAGGAACTCAAGATAGAAAGATTTCACTCGCTCTCAGAAATAATATTCATATGCCACAAAAGATGCACCATAAGTTTTCCCGTAGTGTAATACTCCACCAATCGAGCTCATTTAGTCTAGGATCAAGTAGGACTTTATTTGGTTGTAATGTAGGCTGCGGGACGGGTAGGATACATTTGGATATAAAAGTGACTTCACCTCCCTAAGCACTTTAATACATATACTTTCGCGTTCAACCTCAAGCTTATAATAAGCCAAACTCCACCTCCACATCGATGTTATTACCCCATACTTCTTTAAGCACAATTACATTAAGAGTCACCACATATATTTTTTTTCTTTCAAAACAGCACACCTGTTTATTTATTTCTTTTTCTTTTCTTCTTTTCTTCTTTTCTTCTTTTCTTGTTTTTCAAGTGACTCTTACTTTTTCAAACGTGCACCTTTCTCCTTATTTCAATTATTCCCCTCACAAACCAA
>ML332941.1:0-21346 GCA_005239505.1 Nicotiana paniculata | reverse complement strand
TATCATAAATCTATCTCAAGTAATTATGATAATTTACTAAACGCACTCTCTCAAGTTACGCTAGGTAGATCTCAATACAGTTCACTTTAGATTGCACCCGAGGTATCATTATCTCTAATCTAACCTCTAAACCCTCGGTTATGACTTTCGTCTATACTACGGGAGTGGTGTTGTTCAAGCAACTACCTAAATATGCACTCTCTATAAAGTAGATACATAATAAATAAGAATAGTTAATAAAGGGCCCTTTCAATCAACTATAATAAGAACGTAGTTGAACAAAAAGAGAGTAATGAACCAAAATATATTAATATCACAATGAATTCATCCCCAACGGGTTCTACCAAAACCTAGACTAAATAATTTAGCTACTCATGTTATTGACAATCAAAACTAAAATAAATTGCATAATTGAAATACAAAGTAATGAATACTAGATGTAGAAATCAATGTTTGTCACTTCTATGGTGTTTTCTTGTTGAATCCTTTGAAACCCTTTAGAATCTCCTCCGTCTCCCCAAGTTGTGTTGTTTGGTGTCTATTTATATGTTTAGGGCGAACCCTAACCATGTGGGAGACTTCTATTTCAACCGGGAAACACTTAAACTCGTCAAAACTCGAATTTGGCCGAACTGGGAACCCCAGGGCGTTTGGACCCTAAGGCCTGGCTAACGCCAGTCTAGGGCTGGCGTTTCAGCCCTAACACCTGGATAACGCCAGGGTAGGGCTGGCGTTTCAGCCCTAAGGCCTGGCTAACGCCAGGTAGGGTCAGGTTGTAGGGCTCTGTCGCCCGGCTATCGCCCGGGTGTCTCTTTTCGCGTATTTTTCGACGTATTTGCATCCCTTTAGCTCTGTTTCCATCTCCAATTCACCTACACATAAAATAAACTCTATTAAGCACATAACAAGTGTAATTTTATCATTAACGCACCTCAAATGTACGGTATATCACATGTTAAACTATGCATTTTAGTCTCGCATCAATGACAATAAGAGTGGAGACATACCAGTTAAAGATAGAAAAATAGAAGGTGAATGTATGCAAAATTCAGTGGTCTAACATTGGTTTTTAGCCGGCTAGACAGTGTAGTAAACACAAGTGGTAGAAGTGTCTGAATGAGAGCAAAGTTTGTGTGGGTGTGTGTTCTTATGAATTGTATTTGTCTTTTTGAAGGAAAACCAGAATGAAGTTCATATAGAACTTTGCAAGGTAAACAAGTAATGCAAGAATAAAATCAGACTTCATAAAACAAGTTAATCAATCAGTTAATTGAGGAATTAACTCAATTACTTCATACAGAAAATCCGGGAGAGACCCCTTAAATTGGGGATGGTCAATTAACATAACAGATTGAGGTTCCAATAAGGTAACAAATTAATCATATACCATATAGTAGTCAATCAAACCCCTAAATCAAACTAATAGTCCGATTAAGGAAAGTATTACTAATTAAAGTCACAAATAAGGAAAATAGGTAAATCACAGAGAAGTATTTATTTTAACAGGAAAATATAATTAGTACCCTAAACAAAATCTATCAATATATTTGATTGACAGAAGAAACAAGTAACGGGAAAAATCATTGAACTAATTAGTGCAATAAACTGAAAGACCTAGCTTTAAAGTAGATACACAAAATTAGTCAAACCAGTAGAGAATAATCAGATTCAACACTTGGAAGTTTGAAAAATCGTTTGAAAAGAACTTAGGATGAACCGTAGTTCTTAGACCCAAGTAATCATAAGATTAGGGTTTTCAAAAATGACAAAGATGAAAGGAAACTCGATCTAAAACCATAGTTCGAACCATAAGTAAGAAGAAAATAGTACTTACAAACGGAGATGGTCATAGACAGGCCTGTGAGAAAGGTTTCTAAAAAAACTAGGTTGAATCTCTTTGAGATTCTCTCATAAATCAACAAAGTATAAAAACCAGAAGAGGTAGAAGGCCGGCAAAGAGAAACCTCATGAACGGGTGAGGTTTTTCGATGAAGTCGGCTATGTTTTAGGGGAGTGATTGAGAGAGAAGGGGAGGGATTAGGGAAACGAAGATGGCAGGGGAAGGGAAAATTAGGGGGCTTAGGGTTGGCTTTAGGTTAATTAAAGAGGGAAGGAATTAAGGTGGACCGTTGATCTCAGAGATTAACAGCCATGATTAGAGAGGGGTTTGGGTCGAGTAGATAAAAAATTGGGCTTGGGGTGAATTGGGCTAAGTTTTAAGATATTTGGGCTGGTATAATTTGTTAGGTCCGAAAATTAAAAGAATTAAAATGGTTATTTGTTAAATACCCAATTAATCAGTAAAATAATTAATAGATTATAAAAAATGATTTTCATGCATAAAATTATTCATAATAATTACTCAACATTATAAAAATATAAAAATCTATTTTCTGGTGACATAATGTATAATGCATACATGGGCTATTATTGCAAAGTTATTGCGATTATAACCCCAAAAATGTGAATGTGGCTATTTATGAAATAATTAAAGCTTAGTATAAATAAAAATAATAAAATGAAGCCACAAAATTGTTATAAAGTTATTTTTGATGCAATTAGTAATTATTTATATAATAAAAATATTAGGATAAATTAATAAAACCTTAGCAAAAATGCAGAAATTATGAAAAAATATTAATTTATGCTCATGTACTAGTTTAAAGATAGATATGCATTTTAAAAAAATAGTATAGGAAAAAATTGGGTATCAACAACTGCCCCTCTGTACCCGGGAAGGATGATAGAGTTATCGGGTAAAGATATGATGGCCAATTTTACCCAAGTAGGGTGATTCGATAGACATAGGCCGCACTCTGGTTTCCGAGCTGCCTACATATCCCTAGTTTTACAGGAATCAGGTCGTGTGTAGTTTAGGATTCACCGGCGAAATACACCGACGAAGTTATCACAAGAACAGACACAAGGTTTTGAATAGGTGAAACGGTTACGGTGAGCGGTCAGGTTTGAAATAGTATGAAGGAACTGGAGCAGGATTTCTCCTATTGGGATAATGGTTACTCATCGTGTTACCTGCAAATCAGAAGATGCCCTGCAACATGTACGTACAATTTTATGTAAATTTAAACATGATGCAAATTCCATTCAGACCATGAGAATTGTCTATGGAAGGTTTAGGATGACGCCCGTAGACCATGATGTCCCGGGCCATGAATTTTTCATTGAGGCATTCTCAGGACATCAAATAATGTTCTCGGTCCACGAAAGTGGTGCCTCCGAACCATGACGTCTTTGAATAATGATATGCAAGTTTGAGAGATCCTCATGCCATGGCATGGTGTCTTCCGGCTAGAAGGATGATGCCTTCGGACTATGACGCCTTCAGAAAAGTTGGCGATATTTCAGCTTATGAGGTGCAAAATATGATGCTAGAAGCAACAAGGAAAGGCTTATTCTTGTAGGAAGTTGAGGGCAGAGCTTAGCCCGAGAGAAGAAAGTAGATAGTGCAAGGGAGACAGTGCTTAGTATCGTGCGAGGTAAAGGTATTTCTTAGCCTTATGCAAACAGAAAGGCAAGGCTTAGCCTCATGCAAAAATGGAGGCACGACTTAGCCTTATGCAAGATTGAGACAAAGCTTAGTCTCATGCAGAATTCGAGATAAGGCGTAGTCCCAGGAAAATTGAAGGCAATGCTTAGGCTTATGCAAGTAGAGAGGCAGGACTTAGCCTCATGAAATATTCAGGACAGGGCTTAGACCCATGCATAGTGAAGGCAATGCTTAGCCTTATGCAAATACAGAGACAAGGCTTAGCCTCATGCAAGATTCAGGACAGGGCTTAGTTGTAACGACCCGGCCGATCGTTATAAGAATTATCTCCCCGATCCCCTATTTACCGTTTCTCCCGTGTCTAATTATGTTATTGGAAACTTTCGGTGCGTTGAGTGATGAAATCCGGGGTGATTTTTAACACATGGTCCATAAATGTGGATATTAGCTCTATTGGGTGATTTTGGGGTTAGGAGCGTACTGGGTATGTGTTTTCGAGGTCAGTTGTGGATTTAGGCTTGAATTGGCGAAAGTCAGTTTTCCGGCAAATTCGGCCGATAGGTGAGATTCTGATATCGAACTCGGAATCGATTTTCGGGAGTGACAACAGGTCCGTAATGTTGTTTATGACCTGTGTTAAAAATTTGAGGTCATTTGGATGAGTTTAGACATGTTTCGGCGTCAGATGTGAATTCTAGATTTTTCCTAAGTTCCTAGGCTTGAATCTATGCATAATCGATGATTTTGTTGTTATGAGACGTGTTCTTAAGGCTCGACCTAGTTCGAATAAGGTATTAGGTTTGGTTGGTGGTTTTGGTTGAGGTACCGGGGGGCCTCGTGGTTGTTTCGGATGCTTAACGGGATAATTTGAAACTTATCAACTTGCTGAACCAGACCTTCTTCTGGTGTTTTCGCACCTGCGAAGGTTCCCCGCAGGTACGAACACGAAGGCGCGATAGGGCTGATCGCATGTGCGATGGTGAGGGAATTGACCAGTTGTCGCAGATGCGACCTGGGTTCCGCATGTGCGGAACCGCAGGCGCAACCAAATGACCGCAGGTGCGGCCCCAATGAACTTCAGTGAATTCCGCACGTGCGATGCTTTTTCTGCAGATGCGGTACCGGAGGCACGGTGGTCGAGACCGCAGGTGCGAGATCCCTGTGTGTTTATTCCAAAAAAATCCGAGGGTTGATTTCATAAGTCTAAAAAAATCGTTTCAGAGCTCGGGAATTGGCTATTTTCAGTGGGTTTTGAAGAGAAGGATCATAGGTAACGCTTTCTAATCCTAATTCATTGTTCGACCATTAATCCCTGTTGTTTTCTTTAGTTTATTTATCAAAATGGGGAAAAAAACCATGGGAACTTGATGAAATTTCCCCAAACCGAAATTCTTAGAATTGAAGGGGTTTTTGGCATCAGATTTCGATGTTTCTGGTCGAGTGAGTTCATGAGTGAATTGGTGTCCGGAAAATATAACTTGTACCCGATTCCGGGACGTGGGCCCGAGGGGCGTTTTGGTCAAAATTCTTAATTTCGCGTGTTATCTTCGAATTTATTAGTTAATTTGATTTTTGAAATGATATTTACATTATGCAATCAAATTGAATAGATTTGGGCCACTTGGAGTTGGATACTCGTGGCAAGAGCGTGATTATTGGTTGAATAGCGCAGTCGAGGTAAGTGGCTTGCCTAACTCTGTGTTGGGAAATTCTCTTAGGCATTTATAATTAATTTTTGACATAAAAACCCCGTGTACCTGAGGTGACGAGTATGTGCACAGGGTATTCTCACCAAATCCATTGTTTCCTTTTATGATATACTTCGTCTTCAATTCCTATTACTTCTGTTATTGGTTTAACTAAGTAGCGGCTTAAGATTCTATCAAGACCAATGATTTTACCTTATTTTCCCTTGCATTGCATTGCATATTTATATTGGGACTGCGGGCTATGACTTGAGACTTTCCCTTGCATTGCATCGCATATTTACATTGGGACTGCGGGCTATGACCTGAGACTTTCCCTTGCATTGCATTGCATATTTACATTGGGACTGCGGGCTATGATCTGAGACTTTCCCTTGCATTGCATTGCATATTTACATTGGGAGTGTGGGCTATGACCTGAGACTTTCCATCGCATTGCATTGCATATTTACATTGGGACTTCGGGCCGAGACCTGATACTTTCCCCTGCATTGCATTGCACGACTATCTACTGATTTATATGTTGTGCAGAACTGAGATTTACTACTTCGTTCTTTACGGTTTAATTTACTTCCTGTTAATTATTACTGCTTTTTTTACTTATCTGTTAATTATATCTATTTATTTTTGCAAACTCAGTAGAGTCGTAACCTGACCTCGTCACTACTTGACTAGGGTTAGGCTTGGCACTTACTGGGTACAGAATGTGGAGTACTCACGCCCTTCTGCGCATGTTTTCTTATGTGCAAACCCAGGTTCTAGTGCACCGCTCTGGAGTCAGTAGAGTAGCAGATGTTCGGGAGACTTTGAGGTATTTCTGCAGCGTCCACAGAGCTTCTGAGTCCCCCCTCCTATCTAAGCATAGTTATATTTCGTATATGAGAATACATTTTCATTTCTAGTTTGTATATTGAAACATAGAGTTTAGCTTGTGATGTTGGTGACATTCCGGGTTTTGGGAAGTAAAACTTTATATTCTGAGTAGCTACCTTATATCTAGTTGATATCCTTTTTGTCTTTATTTTATTGATTCTGTTGTTTTCCGCATATTTTTAGGCTTACCTAGTCATAGAGACTAGGTGTCGTCACGATACCTTTCGGAGGGTAAATTGGGTCGTGACAAGTTGGTATCAGAGGGTCTAGTTTCATAGGAGTCACAACATCACAACCCGGTTTATTAGAGTCTTGCGGATCGGTGTAGAAACGTTCGTATCTATCTTTGGGAGGCTATGTAACTGTTAAGAACAATCAAATTCTTTGGAATTCCTTATCGTGTCGGTTACCATCATCAAATTCTCAAACTCTATTCTATTCTTGCTTGCAGATGGTTCGTACCCATACCGGACATACTGATGACCAGGCACACGAGGCCCCACTCAGAGCCACCAGAGGCAGGGGCTGGTGCAAGGGGCGAGCACGCGGTATGGCCCGAGCAGCGGCGAAAGCAAAGGTAGAGAAGCCCCCAACAACTACAGTTGGAGGGGCACAGGAAGTCTCTACTGTCACTCCAGACCTCCAGGAGACTTTGGCCCAGTTCATGAGTGCTTTC
The DNA here is from genome assembly GCA_005239505.1 of Nicotiana paniculata. Taxonomy (NCBI): domain Eukaryota; kingdom Viridiplantae; phylum Streptophyta; class Magnoliopsida; order Solanales; family Solanaceae; genus Nicotiana; species Nicotiana paniculata. The sequence goes on along the minus strand of ML332941.1, from coordinate 14,583 downwards.
AGTACTCTGTCTCAGGCGGGACTACCCCCGATAGCCCCAGCTACATCCCAGGAAGGGGGGAAGGGCATAGACTCCTGCAGCCCGTACTCCTGAATAGAGGGTTCATATAGGGTAGGTCCCAGAGTATATCCTTATGCCTCCTGCAGCCCCAGTTCAGCCTGAGGCCAGAACAACTGCATTTGAGTCTGAGCAGCTTTGTCTTGAGAGGTACAAGAAGTACCACCCACCTGATTTGATTGGCTTCAGATGACTCTCTTGGTTTTCTATAAGGGTGTCATCGTATCCTTCGTACCATGGGTATTGTGGAGACGAGTGGGGTCTCTTGCACTACTTTCCAACTGAGAGGAGCAGCTTATCAGTGGTGGCATTCATTTGAGCTTAGTAGTCCGGACGAGGCAGCCTCAATTACTTGGGCTCAGTTTTCAGAGATGTTTTTGCTCGAGTTTGTCCCTCAGAGTCTCAGAGATGCTTGGCGTGCAGAGTTTGAGCAGCTACACCAGAGTACCTTGATCGTGTCAGAGTATGCAGTCCGGTTCAGTGACTTGGCACAACATGCGCCAACTTTGGTTTCTACGGTCAGAGAGAGAGTCCGCCATTTTATTGAGGGGCTCCATCCCAGCATTCGTACTAGCATGGCCAGAGAGCCAGAGACAAATATTACTTACCAGCAGGCCGTGAGCATTGCAAGAAGGATTGAGAGTATGTTGGCCCGGGACAGAGAGGAGAGGGGGACTCGTACACATGCAGCACTCCATGGTAGGGGTTTTGTGATCCGCCCCATTCATTCAAATATTCCAGTAGCCAGCGATATTCCAGCTCCTCCTAGACCTCAGGAGCCTTATTATGCACCACCGGTATCGCAGGTGCTTCCAGCTCGAGGTGCTATCACTAGCCAGTCTAGCAGGCCAGTTCACAGTCAGCAGGAACCACTGCATCCTTAGAGGGGTTGTTTTGGGTGTGGTGACCCTCGGCATATGATCAAGGATTACCCTAGAGCGGGGAGGAGTGCACCACCTCAGACTTATCCGGGTGCAGCCCCTCAGATTTATCAGGCTCCACGCTTTCCGCCAACCTTTAGCTATTCTTCGAGCCCCAGCTGCTACCCAACCACCTCAGGCAGCTCGAGGTGGAGGTCGGGGAGGTCGAGGTTGCCCTAGATAGGGAGTCCAGGCCAGGTACTATGCTCTTCCAGCCCGGTCTGAGGCCATTGCTTCAGATTCAGTCATTACAGGTATTGTTCTCGTCTGTCATAGGGATGCATCGGTATAATTTGACCCAGGATCTGCTCCAGTGGGAGATTCTCTTCTTGTGGTCCACGTAGATCGGTCATGTTAGATTACTATCAGTGGTTTTGAGACCAGAGTTGATTTGCGACTACTCAGTGTGGTAGATTTCGATGTTATATTGGGTATGGACTGGCTATCTCCCTATTATGATATTCTTGATTGTCACGCCAAGACTGTGACGCTGGCTAAGTCAGGATCTACGAGGTTAGAGTGGAGAGGTTCCTAGGAGTATACTCCCCGTCGAGTCATTTCTTTTCTTAAGGCTGGGTGTGATGCATATTTGGCTTATGTGAGAGATGTTAGCACCGAGACCCCTATAGTGGAGTCAGTTCCAGTTGTCAGAGACTATTCTGATGTATTTCCAGCTGATCTTCCGGGTATGCCACCTGATAGAGACATTGATTTCGGCATTGACTTATTGCCGGGCACTCAACCCATTTCCATTCCTCCTTATCGCATGGCTCCTCCTGAGCTGAAGTAGTTGAAGGAACAGTTACAAGAGTTATAGGGTGCTAGAGTGTTCTCCAGGATTGATCTACGTTCGGGTTATCATCAGCTGAAGATTCGGGAATCGGATATCCCGAAGACTGCTTTCAGGACAATATATAGCCACTATGAGTTCCTTGTTATGTCATTCGGGCTGACCAACGCCCGATAGCCTTCATGCACTTGATGCACAACATATTTTGTCCTTATTTTGATACTTTCAACATTGTGTTAATTGATGACATTCTGGTATATTCTAGGTCCCAAGAGGACCATGAGCAGCACTTGAGGACCATGCTTCGGACATTGAGGGAGAAGAAGTTGTATGCCAAGTTTTCTAAGTGTGAATTTTGGCTTGACTCTATGGCATTCCTAGGCCACGTTGTGTCTTTGGATGGGATCAAAGTAGATCCGTAGAAGGTGGAGGCGGTTCAGAGTTGGCCCAGACCATCCTCAACTACTGAGATCTGCAGTTTCCTCGGTTTGGTTGGGTATTATCGCCGTTTTGTGGTGGGATTTTCATCTATTTCAGCGCCTATGTCCAGACTGACCCAGAAGGGCGCACCTTTTATATGGACTGAGGAGTGTGAGGAAAGTTTTCAGAAGCTCAAGACAGCCCTGACTACAGCTCCTGTGTTGGTTTTCCCTACCGATTTCGGATCTTATAAAATTTATTTTGATGCTTCGAGGATTGGCTTGGGAGCGGTGTTAATGTAGGACGGTAGGGTGAATTCCTACGCGTGCAGGCAGTTGAAGATCCATGAGAAGAACTACCTTGTTCATGATCTCGAGTTGCCAGTGATTGTTCACGCCCTGAAAATATGGCGTCATTATTTATATGGTGTTCCCTGTGAGATATTTATGGATCACCGGAGTTTGCAGCACATATTCAGGCAGAAGGATCTAAATTTGCGCCAGCGTAGGTGGTTAGTGTTGCTAAAGGACTATGACATCACTATATTATATCACCTAGGGAAGGGTAATGTGGTGGCCGACGCCTTGATTCACTGGGCGGAGAGTTTGGGGAGTTTTTCTTACCTTCATGCAGCTGAGAGGCCTTTAGCTTTAGATGTTCAGTCCTTAGCAAGTCAGTTCGTGAGATTGGATCTCTCTGAGCTTTGCCGGGTATTAGCTTGTGTGGTTGCTCGATCTTCCCTCCATGATCGTATCAGAGAGAGCTAGTATGATGATCCCCACCTTTTAATTCTCCAGGATACAGTCTGGTAGGGTGATGCCAGAGTTGTGACTATAGGAGAGGATGGGGTGATGAGAATGCGGGTCCGTATCTGTGTGCGCAACATAGATGGGCTTCGGGAGTTGAATATTGAGGAGGCCCATAGTTCGCGGTATTACATCCATTCGGGTACCACAAAGATATACCAAGATCTAAGACAACACTATTTGTGGCGAATAATGAAGAATGATATAGCAGAGTTTGTAGCCAAGTGTCTCAACTGTCAGCAGGTCAAATGTGAGCATACGAGACCGGGATGGTTACTTCAGCAGATTGATCTTCTAGAGTGGAAGTGGGAGCGGATCACCATGGACTTTTTGGTTGGACTTCCTCGGACTTTGAGGAAACATGATGCTATTTTGGTGATTATGGACCGGCTGACCAAATCAGCCCATTTCATTCCGGTACTGACTACATATTAATCGGAGAGGTTGGCTGAGATTTATATCAGAGAGATTGTTCGCCTCCACGTTATTCCGATATTTATCATTTCACATAGAGGTACACAGTTCACTTCACGGTTCTAGAGAGCCGTGCAGGAGGAGTTAGGCAGCAGGGTAGAGTTGAGCACAACTTTTTACCCTCAGACGGACGGGCAGTCCAAGTGTACGATTCAGATCCTCGAGGATATGTTCCGTGCCTATGTGATGGATTTTGGAGGGTCATGGGATCGATTCTTTCCTCTTGTATAGTTTTCCTACAACAACAGTTTCCAGTCCAGCATTCATATGGCGCCATATGAGGCCTTGTATGGTACGCGATGCAGGTCTCCCATGGGATGGTTTGAGCCGGGCGAGGCCCAATTGTTGGGTATAGACTTGGTTCGGGATGCCCTGGACAAGGTGAAGGTCATTCAGGAGAGACTTCGCACAGCTAAGTCCAGGTAGAAGAGCTATGCTGACCAGAAGGTTCAGGACTTAACATTTATGGCTGGTGATCGGGTTTTTCTTCGGGTATTGCCTATGAAGGGCGTCATGAGGTTCGGGAAGAATGGAAAGTTTAGTCCGAGATTTATTGGCCCTTTTGAGGTGTTGCGACGTGTTGGGGAGGTTGCTTATGAGCTACCCCTGCCTCCCATCCTAGCAGGGGTTCATCCGGTGTTCCACGTCTCTACGCTACGGAAGTATCACGGTGACCCGACTCATGTCTTGGATTTTAGCTCAGTCCAATTGGACAAGGATATATCATATGTTAAGGAGCATGTAGCTATATTGGACACGCATGTTAGAAAGCTCAGGTCAAAGGATATTTCGTCAGTAAAGGTTCAGTGGAGGGGTCAGCCAGTCGATGAGGCGACTTGGGAGATCGAGCAGGATATGTAGAGTCAGCACCCACATCTTTTCCCAGCTTCAGGTATGTTTCTATGCTCGTTCGAGGATGAACGATTTTCTTAAGAGAGGGAGGATGTAACGACCCGGGCGGTTGTTATAATAATTAACGCTCCGATCCCCTATTTACTGTTTCTCCCGTGTCTAATTATGTTAATGGAACATGTCGGTGCGTTGAGTGATGAAATCTGGGGTGATTTTGGACACATAGTCCATAGATGTGGATCTTAGCTTTAGAAATCTGGCCGTAGCTAGAGTTGGGTGAAGACGGATCCGGAATGGGATTTCGTCGACTCCGCTAGCTCAGTTTGGTGATTTTGGGGTTAGGAGTGTACTCAGAATGTGTTTTCGAGGTTGGTTGTGGATTTAGACTTGAATTCGCGAAAGTCAGATTTCCGGCGAATTCGGCCGATAGGTGAGATTCTGATATCGGACTCGGAATGTATTTTCGGGAGCGACAGCATGTCCGTAATATCGTTTATGACCTGTGTTCAAAATTTAAGGTCATTCGGATGAGTTTAGATTTGTTTTAGCGTCGGTTGTGAATTCTAGAATTTTCCTAAGTTCCTAGGCTTGAATGTATGCATAATCGATAATTTTGATGTTACGGGACGTGTTCTTAAGGATCGACCTATTTCAAATAAAGTATTAGGGTTGGTTGGTGGTTTTGGTTGAGGTCCCGGGGGGCCTCGGGGTTGTTTCGGATGCTTAAAGGGAGAATTTGGAACTTATCAACTTGCTGAACCAGACCTTCTTCTGGTGTTTTCGCACTTGCAAAGGTTTTCCCGCAGGTGCGGACACGCAGGCGCGATAGGGCTGATCAAAGGTGCGATGGTGAGGGAATTGACCAGTGGTAGCAGGTGCGACCTGGGTTCCACATGTGCAGAACCGCATGCACAACCAAACGACCGCAGGTGCGGCCCTAATGGACTTAAGTGAATTCTGCACCTTCGATGCTTTTTCCGCAGGTGCGGTGATAGGGACCGCAGGTGCGAGATCCCCATGTGTTTATTCCAAGAAAATCCGAGGGTTGATTTCATAAGTCTAAAAAAATCATTTGAGAGCTCGGGAATTGGCGATTTTCAGTGGGTTTTGAAGAGAATGTTCATAGGTAATGTTTTCTAGTCCTAATTCATTATTAGACCATTAATCCCTGTTGTTTTACTTAGTTTAATTGTCAAACATGAGGAAACAACCATGGGAACTTGATGAAATTTTCCCAAACCGAAATTCTGAGAATTTAAGGGGTTTTTGGCATCGGATTTTTATGTTTCTGGTCGAGTGAGTTCGGGAGTGAATGAGTGTCCGGAAAATATAACTTGTACCCGATTTCGAGATGTTGGCCCAAGGGGCATTTTTGTCAAAATTCCTAATTTCGCGTGTTAGCTTTGAATTTATTAGTTATTTTGATTTCTTGAAATGATATTTACATTATGCAATCGAATTGAATAGATTTGGGCCACCCGGACTTGGATACTCGTGGAAAGAGCGTGGTTATTGGTTGAATAGCGCAGTCGAGGTAAGTGGCTTGCCTAACTCTGTGTTGGGAAATTCCCTTAGGCATTTATAACTGATTTTTGAACTAAAAACCCCGTGTATGTGAGGTTAATAGTACGTGCACGGGGTATTCTCACCAAATCCATTGTTTCCTTTTATGATATACTTCATCTTCAATTCCTATTATTTCTGTTATTGGGTTAACTGAGTAGCGGCTTAAGATTCTATCAAGTCCAACGATTTTACCTGATTTTCCACTCGTTACTATTATTTGAAACAGGGTTAAGTACCTTTCCCCTATATTTGCCAACTGTTTTTCCAAACTTTTGAATTACGTTGTATCTGATATACATCTTGCATTACATATTTACGTTGGGACTGTGGGCTATGACCTGAGACTTTCCCGTGCATTGTATTGCATATTTACATAGGGGCTACGGGCTACGACCTAAGACTTTCCCTTGCATTGCATTGCATATTTATATTGGGACTCTGGGCTATTACCGAGACTTTCCCTTGCATTGCATTGCATATTTGCATTGGGACTGCGGGCTATGACTTGAGACTTTCCCTTGCATTGCATTGCATATTTATATTGGGAATGCGGGCTATGACCTGAGACTTTCCCTTGCATTGCATTGCATATTTGCATTGGGACTGCGGGCTATGACTTGAGACTTTCCCTTGCATTGCATTGCATATTTATATTGGGAATGCGGGCTATGACCTGAGACTATCCCTTGCATTGCGTTACATATTTACATTGGGACCATGTGCTATGAATTGAGACTTTCCCTTGCATTGCATTGAATATTTACATTGGGACTGCGGGCTACGACCTGAGACTTTCCCTTGCATTGCATTGCATATTTACATTGGGACTGCGGGCTACGACCTGAGACTTTCCCTTGCATTGCATTGCATATTTACATTGGGACTACAACCCGAGACCTGAGACTTTCCCCTGTATTGCATTGTACGACTATCTACTGATTTATATGCTCTGCAGAACTGAGATTTACTACTTCGTTCTTTCCGGTTCACTTTACTTCCTGTTAATTATTACTGTTTTTCTTACTTATCTGTTAATTATATCTGTTTATTTTTGCAAACTCAGTAGAGTCGTAACCTGAACTCGTCACTACTTGATTGGGGTTAGGCTTGGCACTTACTGGGTATCGAATGTGGAGTACTCACACCCTTATGCACATCTTTTCTCATGTGCGGACCCAGGTTCCAGCGCACCGTTCCGGAGTTAGTAGAGTAGCAGATCTTCGGGAGACTTTGAGGTATTTCTGCAGCGTCCGCATAGCTTCTGATTCCCCCCTCCTATCTTAGCATAGTTATAGTTCGTATATGAGACTACACTTTCATTTCTAGTTTGTATATTGAACCATAGAGTTTAGCTTGTGATGTTGGTGACATTCCAGGTTTTGGGAAGTACAAACTATATATGCTGAGTAGCTACCTTATATCTAGTTGATTTCCTTTTTGTCTTTATTTTATTGATTATGTTGTTTTCCGCATATTTCTAGGCTTACCTAGTCATAGAGAGTAGGTGCCGTCACGATACCTTTCGGAGGGTAAATTGGGTCGTGACATTAGTCACATGAAAATTGAAGGCAATGCTTAGCCTTATGCAAATAAAGAGGCAAGGCTTAGCCTCATGCAAGATTCGGGACAGAGGCAAGGCTTAGCAATGAAGATCATGTTCAAATTATCGGGGGAAGCATTTGCTAAAAAGAGTTATTTCAAAAGCGGGCATGCCTTCCTTTCAAGGGTATAATAAAAATATAGTTTTAGAAATTGGTTAGTTGAACCAGTGACTGTTACACGATCAGAGACACTGCGACTTCTTTTGCTGTAGAATTTTGAGGGTTCCCAGTTGAGTGGACAACCTTTCTGACTGCTCTATATGCTGTGATCGGCTGAACTTGCTTCATAATTTTGAGGGTCCTCAAAATTGGGCCCCAGTTTCTGATTGCGGGGAAATAGAAATTTTATTGAATTGTCACCAAACTCACAGGGCTGCCTACGTATCCAAAGGTCCCCGGACAGGTCTTGCAATAGATCTAAACCCCTTTTACTAATATGTAATGCATCACCTGTCCTGAAATCATCAAGTGTGTCTACCTATAATGGTATAGAATGAGTTGGAATTTGCCAGAAAACACTGTAGCTAATTTTACCTTATGTGACTTTCATAGTCAATCATTGGGAAACAGGTCCTCAGTTGGGTTTTATCAACCACAGTGCGAGGAGATTTCTTTCAAAATGTTCTCTAATCAAAGCTTTGGTCAAGATGTCTGCAATTTGATCTTCAGTACTTCAAAACTTCATACATATGAGCCCTTTTTCAAAATTCTCCATAGGGAAGTGATGACATACATCAATTTGCATGGTCCTCTTGTTTTGGACTGGATTTTTGGCCATGTTGAGTGCACTTGTATTGTGACACAAGAGAGGTACACAATCAGTGTACACCCTAAAGTCTTCTAATTGCTTCTTGATCCATAGCAATTGAGCACAACAAGAAGCAGCTGCTACATGTTCTTCTTTAACTATTGAGAGTGCCAATGAATTTGTCTTCCTTGTGCCCATGAGATAAGACAGGAACCCAAGAAATGTGCCATTCCAGACGCGTTTTTCCTATCCATCAGATAACCTACATAATCAACATCAACATACCCAATGAGATCAAAATTATCACCAGAAGGATAGTAGAGAACAAAGTCCTATGTTCCTTTAAGATATCTCAAAATTCTTTTAGCAGCCTTTAGATGAGATCCCTTTGGATTTGACTGGAACCTTGCATAGAGACCCACGCTGATCACAATGTTTGGTCTGCTTGTAGTGAGATACATGAGTCATCCAATGATGCCTTTATACATGGTTTTATTTATAGAAGAACCAGGTTCATCCATGTCCATATGTGTAGCAGTGGCAATGGGAGTGTCGAACACTTTTGATGTTTCCATGTCAAATATTTTTAGAAGCTCCTTGATGTACTTCTGCTGGCTTATCAATGTTCCTTTTGTTGACTGCTTTACTTGAAGTCTCAAGAATAAATTCAGTTCTCCCATCATGATCATCTCAAAATCACTCCCCATGAGTTTTACAAACTCTTCACAAAGAGAGTCAGATGTGGCTCCAAAGATGATGTCTTCAACATATACTTGAACAATGAGCAGGTTCCTCCCCCATTTCTTCAGAAAAAGAGTATTGTCAATTTTTCCTCTTGTAAACCATTTTCTAACAGAAACTTTGATAATATTTCATACCAATCTCGAGGAGCCTTATTTAACCCATACAATGCCTTGTCCAGCTTGAACAGATGCTCAGGATGCATGTGACACTCAAATCCAGGAGGCTCCTTGACGTAAACTTCTTCTTTGAGGAAGCCATTCCAGAATGCATTTTTGACGTCCATTTGGAACAGTGTGAATTCCATATGATATGCAAAGACAATAAGAATTTTGATAGCCTTCATTCGAGCAACTGGAGAAAATGTCTCATCATAATCAATTCCTTCTTCCTCATTATAGTCTTGAACGACAAGCCTTGCCTTGTTCCTTGTTGTATTCCCAAACTCATCAAGTTTGTTCCTGAATACCCACCTTGTCCCTATGATGGTACGATCTGCAGGTCTAAGAACCAGGTGCCAAACCTTGTTTCTCTCAAATTGATGCAGCTCCTCCTGCATGGTTGTGATCCAGTCTGCATCTTTTAGAGCTTCCTTGATATTTTTAGGTTCTATTGGGGAAAGAAAGGCTGAAAACGAAAGTGAATTTTTGGCTTTTGATCTGGTTTGAACTCCTCAATCAAGAGGGGCTATTATGTTGTCAAAAGGATGTGAACTTTTTCTGATGACCCAAAAGATCATCCCATGTAAGTTTAGCTAAATCTGTGTTCCGAGGCAGTGAAAACCTCCTTATATCTCACCTGGATTTGCGTGCGTAGACCGGCGTATAGCCGGTGAGCCATTATGTGAAATATTGATAAAAATGATATTTTTGTGTTTAAATTTGAATAAAGTTAAATTTGGACAACCTTTTTGGTAAATGGACCCGGTCCCGTGTTTTGATAGTCCCAGAGGGTCCGTAGGAAAATATGGGAGTTGGGCGTATGCCCAGAATCGAATTCCGAGGTGCGTGGTCCGAGAAATGAATTTTTGAAGAAAATTATTTCTGAAAAATATAAAGGTTTTTGAAAATGAGATTTGATGTGAAACCTGTGATACCGGACCCGTATTATGGTTTCGAAAATGGAAAATTTAGAAGTTTTTGAAGTTTAGAGGAATTTTATTGATTTTGAGGTTTAATTCGATGTTCATGATATTGTTTTAGTGTTTTTGTTACTTGAATAAGTCTATAGGATGTTTTTGAGGTTGTGTGCATAATTGGTTTGGAGCACCGAGGGCTCAGGTATGTTTCGGGTGGGTTCCGAGGTGTTTAGAGTTGAAAGATCACTGCTAGTGTACCAGTTCTGGTACGCCCTCCCCCGCGAGCCTTAGGCCGCATGTGCGGATAAGTAGTTGTAGGTGCAGTCCAGCCCCAGCCAGCCCAATTCCCCGGGTGCGACACGTTCTTCGCAAACTCGGTTCCGCAGGTGCGGCCCTCAGTGGCTTAGCCCATTTCTACAGGTGCGATGGATTTTCTGCACCTGCGAAAGCGCAGGTGCGAGGGTCGGGGAGTGTTTAAGTTAGATATTCGTCCGAGTTCTTCTTCATTTCTTCACCAAAATAGAAGACCAAAGGCGATTTTCTCTAGGAGTTTCTTCCCAAATCATAGGTAAGTAACCCCTAACTAATTTCTTTCAACTTCTTAATGATTTTCATCAACTTTTATCAAGATTTTAGGGTTTTAATGGTAGAGAATTGGGGATTTGGGTAGATTTAGGGATTTTTGATTATTTGGGAATTTGACCTCGTTTTGGTGTCGGATTTCAAAACTAATTATATATTCGGGCTCGTGGGGGAATGGGTGATCGGGTTTTGGTCTGAACCTCATGTTTGAACCAAGCGGGCCCGAGGTTGATTTTTGGAGTTTTGGGAACAATGTTGGGAATTCTATAATTAAGCATTGGAATTGATTTGTTTAGCATTTATTGATACTATTGAGTCGATTATGTCTAGATACTATTGATTGGAGTCGGGTCCGAAAGGAAAGGCAGTGCTAGAGGCTTGCTTTGGATTCTTGGAGTCGAGGTAAGTGTTTTGCCTAACCCTAGCTTGAGGGAATAGGTGTTGATTCATATGCTCTACGTGTTATTATCATGTTCAATGTATAGGTGAGGTGTCAAGTACCTATACCTTGTTTTCAAGCATGCCCGTGAGCCATGTCTTATGGTATATGCGTTTTCTTCGATATCCACTATGTTATGAAGTAACTTTCATTTTGGTGATTATTCAATTGTTGAAAGTACTTGGTTGTGAACACTGTTGCTTAGTTGTTCGGTTGGGGATTATTTTGTTATGTTGTACATTCAGTGAGATTGGCTATAGCTGTGTCCCTTGCCGGGACGATGATATTTCTGTTATTGTTCCCTTGACGGGATGTTGTAAATTATGGTTTGTATTTCGGTTCTTCCTTGCCAAATTGTTGTTCTGGTTATTTCTTGGGTGAGGAAGAGTGCAAAGCACGAAGGGTGATGTCGTTCCATGATTTTATATTTAAAAGCACGAAGGATGTTGCCGTGTCATGATATGAAGGATAATGCACGAAGGATAATGTCGTGCCATGATATTGTGAGGTAAAAGCATGAAGGGTGATGTCGTGCACTTGTTTTGGTGAGGACGAGAGTAAAAGCACGAAGGGTGATGCCGTGTACTTGTTTTGGTGAGAACAAGAGTAAAGCACGAATGGTAATGCCGTGCACTTGTTTTCTCTCTGTTGTTTTTTTGATACTAGATGGTATCCATATTCTGTTACTCGATAATTATTCTCCCCTTTGTACCCCAGCATGTTTTCCCCATATTTGTACTTAACTGTTTACTTCCTACAGCTATTTTTGTTATATATATTATTGATTTTCAATGTTTTTATTACTTATCGTGTCCTAGCCTCACCACTACTTCGCCGAGGTTAGGCTCGGCACTTACTCAGTACACGGTGTCTATTGTACTGATGCTACACCTGCACTTCTTTATGTTATGCAGATTACGGTACCGGACCCGGTGGAGAGTGATCGAGGGAGTATCCTTTAGTGCACAGGCGACACTGAGGTAGTCCTGCAGGCGTTCGCACGCCTTGGCATCACCTCCTTTCTCATTCTTTTTTTTCTTTCTGTCTTCTCTTGTGCTTCTGAAATAGTTGTACTGTTTATTCAGACTTTGTTTTTAGTATTCTTAGATAGTTCGTGGATTTGTGGTGCCAGTTCTGGGGTGTTACTTAGGATTTGTAGTGTCAAATACGTGAAGATGTTATATTTCATAGCTTCCCCATTGTTATTTATGCTTGTTATCACTTATCTCTTTTTCTTTATATGCCTAATAATAAGGAAATAAACATGTTAATCAGAACGCTGGATTATCTAGCAGGTTCGACGTTAGACGCCATCACGGTCCCGATGGTGGGATTTCGGGTCGTGACAGTTGGTATCAGAGCACTAGGTTGCTTAGGTCTCATGAATTCACGGAAAAACTTCGTAGACTCTGAGGGATCGGTACGGAGACGTCTGTACTTATTCCCTTGAGGCTGCAAGGTTAGGAATAACTTCACATTTCTCTTCTCTGTCGTGCGGTTAGAATTCTAAATGCTAACTTATTTTCTATTCTATTCTCTCGCAGATAGCAAGAACGCGTGCTTCTTCATCTACTGATCAGCAGCCCAATCCTCCTGTTGCAGCTCCTACGAGGGGCCGAGGACGAGGCCGAGGCAGAGCTAGGGCTCATCCCAGAGAAGCAGCACCAGTAGAGGACCCACAGGTAGACTTTTTTGGTGAGATTCCTGCTCAGGCAGTTCCTGTCGGACAAGCTCAGGTCCCAGAAGGGTTCATTTCCACCCCGGATATTTATGATGCTCTTATCCGTTTAGTGGGCCTTATGGAGAGCGTGGCTCAAGCTGGCCTTCTTCCTACTGCACCAGCCGTCTCTCAGGCTGGGGGAGGGACCCAGACTCCTGCTACCCGCACACCAGAGCAGCTAGCTCCTCAGCTTCAGACTCCAGCACCGCAGGCAGCTGGAGCAACTCAGCTGGGTTTTGTGGCACAGACAGTTGAGGGGGCAGCCATGTCTGCCGATTCTTTGTGAAGATTGGACCGGTTCACCAAGCTATTTTCTACTACATTACTGGTGCACCATAAGAGGATCCCGAAGATTTCTTGGACAGTTGCTACGAGGTTCTTCGGAACATGGGCATGGTGGAGTCCAATGGAGTTATTTTGCTACATTCCATTTTCCTGGTACCGCCAAGACTTGGTGGAGGGACTACAGTTTGACCAGACCAGCTAGGTCTTCGCCTTTGGCTTGGGCTCAGTTTTCCGAGTTATTCTTGGAGAAGTTTCTACCTCCCGTAGGGATCTTTGACCGTAACACAGTGTGAGACCAGGTTCATTACTTTGGCCTGACATGCTATCATGATACTCCCTACTGATCGTGAGAGGGTGAGGAGGTTTATTGAGGGTCTAGCTCAGCCTATTAGACTCCAGATGGCTAGAGAGACAGGAACTGATACTTCATTCCAGGAGGCGGCCAATGTGGTCGTGCGTATTGAGATGGTCTTATCACGAGGCAATGGTCAGGGGTCTGACAAGAGAACTCGCCATTCCAGTCGATTCAGTGGTGCCTCATATCAGGGCATAGATTCCTTTGGTAGAGGTCATCCTCCTAGGCTATTAGAGTCAGCAGTTCAGGTATCCCACAGTGCACCATCAACTCCTATTAGTGCACCCACCGCTTCAGAGTTTCCTGAACGGTTATTTTGGTCGACAGGGATAGTTTCAGGGCTAGCAGCCTCAACATTAGAGGGCTTGTTACTCTTGTGGTGATCCAGGGCACATTTCTAGGTATTTCCCCCAAGCTTCTAGTAGTTATCACCATCCAGGTTCCCGGGCTATGATTCCCGCAGCAGGTGCACCCCCACCCCCTTAGCCAGCTAGGGGTGGAGGTCGCGGTACCAGAGGTGGAGGTCAGACTCATAGAGGTGTAGGACAGGACCCGAGAGGTAGAGGTCAGCCCGCAGTAGGTGGACCCAGATATGTTCAAGTTGGAAGGGCTCCGCCGCGATGCTATGTTATTCCTGCCAGGCCTGAGGCTGAGGCCTCTGATGCAGTCATTACAGGTATGGTTTCAGTTTGCAGTAGAGATGCTTCAGTTTTATTTGATCCAGGGTTGACATTCTCCTATGTGTGTTCATATTTTGCCCCTTATCTGAGCATGCCACGTGATTCCCTGAGTACTTCTGTATATGTGTCTAACTCGGTGGGTGATTCTATTGTGGTAGATCGAGTATACCGTTCATGCTTAATGGTTATTAGTGGTCTGGAGACTCATGTAGATCTTTTGCTTCTTGATATGGTTGTCTTCGATGTTATTTTGGGGATGGATTGGTTATCTCCCTACCATGTTATTCTGGACTGTCATGCCAAGACAGTGACCTTGGCCTTGCCAAGGGTACCTCGTTTGGAGTGGAGAGGGACTCCTACTTATTCTTCCGGTAGAGTTATTTCATATATGAAGGCTTGACGCATTGTCGAGAAGGGTTGTTTGGCATATTTGGCCTATGTTCGTGATTCTAGTGCTGAGGTTCCTTCT